>BQNB010175105.1:0-13194 GCA_026074375.1 Tanacetum coccineum
AAGCAAAGAGCTTTTGCTTTTGTCAAGTTTTCTTCTGTTGAGCAAGCTCAACAAGCCATAATTGGTACGCACGGAAAATTGCTATCTGGTAGATACGTTAGTGTTTACATGGTGAAGTCTAAATTACAGTTTGGCGAATAACTACAAACCATGGGTACAACTCGAATGAACCATGTTAAGAGCTTCACTCTTCTTCCAAACACTGACGCCATGACGGGTCTTAGTGTTTCGGCTCTTATAGTTAATAAAGAGATTATGTCTAAAGATAAGCTTATCTCATTGTTAGTACAAAATAAGTGTCGGGCTTAAAATAGGGCTCAAATCCTTCGTTGGGTTGGGCCTTCGAATGATTTGGGTATCAGATCTTGTACTAGAGCAAGAGAGGTAAGTGTAACATTCCGTATTTTCAGGTCATTTACGATGTCATCTATTTTACTAATTATTTTTTTCTCGTACGCGTTTACTTTTAATTCTTATTATATAGTAAAATCGCGTAAACTAAAAATCAACAATTAACGTAAACGGACACCAAACGAATTAAAGTTTTCGTCAAGCAAGCAATATATTATTTTTACGAAAGTAATAATCAACTTTTTATATTTTATTTTTATTGGTTGCGTAAAACGTTTACGTTTCGCAATTAAATACATTTAGGCATACCCGGAAGCACCAAAACCTTTCTACGCTTCAACAAATACCCACTTTTATACCCAATACTCAAAAATCACAAAAATATATCATACATATCAACCCATGGCCGGATTTGGTGATAAATATCCAAGAAATATCATGAAAATCTATCAACTTGCAATGTACTACACCTTTTAATTAAACCATGAGACTTTTTCAAGCAAAACTCATACCTAGACCATAAGGACTTCCATGTTTTACTCATCTTGTCTTATGACTCATCCAAGTGGTCTTGGCAAAGTCAAGAGGTACATAAGACTTTAGCTAGAAAGGTAACACTTACACATATCATTTTCATAGTGAAAAGCATACTCCTTCTCTCTTTCTTTTGCTTGATCCCACGGCTCACCCCTAATACATACCCAATCCATACAAAATTTTTATTACAACCTTTACACACATTCCTACATGATATCTAAGGTAACCTAAGGTGATTAAAAGGCTTGGTTAAGCATTTGCAAGTGTTGAAGCAAGATTAGGGTTTCTATTGGAAAACTAGGGTTTCAAGTGTGCAAGCTTGGGTTTATAATCTAAACAAGGGTTTAGATTGTGTTGGTTATCATATTACATCACCATAAGGTTATCTAAAACCCTTTATGTCTTTACATTTATCATTTTATGTGTATATAAGTTCTATGTAGTGAAATCACCATTAGGATGCTTTTAAACATGTAAAACATATTTTTGCTTGTGATTATAATTTTGTACACTTATTCATGTGTTATGTGGTTGAATATATTATGGTATAATGGCTTGTGGAAGACTTGTGATTAATTATTAAGTTGAAAAAGTATATAAAACAAGTTTATATATATGAATACCTAATTATTATTAAGGGGCTGTTTTGGTTCGAAATCCAAAGCATGGATTTTATGTTTTATAAAAATAGTACGTCTCATGACGATTCCAAAATGATAAGAAACTCGAAAAACCGATTTATAACGAAAAAGATACGACGATTTCAAGTTTACGTTAAATATATACTTTTATAAAACTATTTTTATAAAAGTTACTATTCACCACAGAAACTTATACTTTTAAAACATCAATAAATCGATAAAACTTTTAAATACGAAGACGCGCTCGAAAGAATCGCTAAAAACGAATAAGTTACGACATTTACGATAACTAAATCTATAAAAATAAATATATAACTGTTATGAAAATAAATATATTACTGTTATGAAAGTAAAAAAATCCACTTTCATCAGAAACTCAAATTTGAAAATGTTATTTTTGATAATCGTCTTTAATACGAAGGTTTATTAGTTGGACATAAGAAACGAAAGAAACAGTCTTAAAACGAGGAAAGTTACGCCAGTTTTACTAAAGTATACTTATAAGTTTTTTCTTTTATAAATATGTATTTCACTAAAACGTTAGATGGTGATGTTGCTATTATAGAATTATATGTGGTATTAGTTAATCAAAGTACTATATTACTAGGGAGTTTCATAATGAGGCCTCTTCGGGGGGTGGCGTCATCGGACGAGTTGTTGGAAATTTACGATTTAAAGTGTCATATAGCTCCTCATACGTCATCTACATGGACCTCTTATTTACTGATAGCCCGTGAACGATAGTATGATGAGTATACGCACCTATAACTAATCAAATGTGATTAGTTACTTATACGTCCTATATTGGATTAGGTTGCCTTCGGATTCTTCGTAAAGCATTTTTCTATTGTGAATTATTGTTGATTACCATTCACTCTAGGTGAGGTTCATAGCCCATTTGTACTACGTGATTGTTTTACAAAATCTACGGGCTGTGAAATTACATTGCTTGTTTTAAGATTGGGACACAAGTGTTTTCTAAGTTGTTTTCAAATTGTTTACAAAGAGTATGGCTATCCAGGATTTTGCCTGAAATTTTTGCTAATTTCCTTATGCGTGAAGTCCCTATTTTCATAAACGTTAAAGTGCTATCTGTAGTCAAGCGCGAGTGTGTGGGATTGATAATGGGGACTGAAATCCTACCTTTCCTTGGGTCATTGGTTGATCTAGGTGATTTAACTTGTGAGGTGTTAGGTTGTTGGCAAGCATCTTTTATTCTGACCTTCGGGGAACAAATCTTGTTAAGGTCCGGGGGTCTATTGAGCTTACGTGCAATAATAACGTTGTGGACTATCTGGAATTTGTTTCAGACGTCTACTATTACTTGGATTCTTGTGGTCCACCCATTTTATCGATAAACCTATGATTTCACTCAACCTTTGTGTTGCATATTTAGCATGTTATTTCGGTCCTAGGGTATGAAGATTGGAGGGGAGCGCTGGCGGACTATTAATGAAGACGGATTCTGTGTTTATCTATTTTCAATGCAACTTTTTATTATCTTTAAAACTTAATGTCATCTTATTGGGTATTTTAAGCTTTTGTTTAATTAAATTTGTACTTGAAATGTTTATTACTTTTTAAAACATATGGGACCTAATGTATAAACTTGATATTTTTATGGCATCGATTGAAATCTGTCTTTTAACGTCATTTTATGGTCCTGTTTCCTATATCTGAATTGTTGTTATTTGAGTTAGCCCCATTGTTACCATTCCGCTGCTACCTGATTTTGGGGGTGTTACAGACACCTAGTATAATCTCATCAAGTGTTTCGATGCTAAATAAGTAGAGTAAAGATTATTTCGATCGTAGATTAAAATTCTAGGAAATAATTCAACATCCCTCTATTTAACATATGACTTTGACCTAAGCACTCGTCGAAAGAATAATACATTATGTCAGTATATTTTTTCCGACTAAGTTGAGTTCATTACGTGTGACTTAACAAAAGTGGGATGATGTTAAGTTTGACTTAAAATGACAATTTAAAATGTTGAACCAAACGCCCCCGTATTTTACATTTTTTATTAAATCTATCAATATATATATATGAATTATATATCTTGATGACTTATATAAGTTGGTTATGTGTCTATACATGTGATAAAACTGTAGTGATGGTCATTTTGACTCTAGACTATGATCCTAAGATATGAACCAAACACCCCTTTATTTTCTTTTTACCGATAAACCTATGATTTCACTCAACCTTTGTGTTGACTTTTAGCATACAATTGAAGCGAACATTGGTGAACAATCGCTCAATGCCGTTGGATTTGTAATAGAGGTTATCCACGACTCGGCCATCATAAATGCAACGGTTTTCGATTAGTTTATAGAATTGAGCAAGGACGAGAGAAAATCTAGGTATTTCGGATACTTTAGGGATATATGATTTTAGTACGAGAGGTATCACCAACAATTGCTCGAGGTATGTTTATCACCTAAACAAGACAAAAACAACAACAAAATATTACAAATATATAAAAAATAATGAATTTTTTAAAAACAACTTATGTGGAACAAGATTACTTCGACTCTAAAATTAAAAACCTACAAAATAATCCAAACATTCCTTAATTTATTTTTGACTCAATCTATAGTATCGAAGAATATATACTAATTATATATTTCGACACCTAGTATAATCTTGTCAAATGTTTTGAAGTTAGATAGGGATTATTTCGATCTTGAATTAAGATTCTAGGAAATAATCCAAATGCTCCTTCATTAACATATGTCTTGACTAAGAACGTCGAAAGATATACATTACGTAGTATATTTTACCTAATAAATTTAGTTCATTACGCGCGACTTAACAAAAATTAGATGATGTTAATTTTGACTCAAAATAACAATTTAAAATGTTAAACCAAACGCCCTCTTATTTTATATTTTTTATTAAATATATCAAAATATATATGAATTATATATCTTGATGACTTATATGTGTTAGTTATTTGTCTATACACGTGACAAAAGTGTAGTGAAGGTCATTTCGACTCTAAACTTCGATTCAATGAAATGAACCAAACACCCCTTTATTTTTGAAAACCTTAACAAATGATTTCGAAAAATATACATTGAGATATGTATGTTTCGATAATCAATATATGATCATTTTAACGTGTTTTTGGCGTGAATCAACAATGTATAAATTTTTGTTTTGGAATTTTTATTTTAAAAATTTTGAAAATGTATACACATCCTTATGAATTTTTTGACCCAAAAAAAATTTGATTCAATCCTATTGAAAATTTTCGAATTCCTATTACTACGGGAATCATTATAGTTATGAATTTTCTAGACCTAATCACAAGAATGTAAAGGACACAAAAAAATGAAAAATACTCACTTTTGATTAAGAACAAAATTGGATGAAATCGAAAGAGAAAAGTATGGAGAATCTTACAATAGATAGTGTTAATCACGTTGTAGGTGTTTTCCCCTTGTGAAATTGGATGGATTTTGAGTTTGGGGATTAGATTTTAAAGTTTTTGAGTGTGTGTGTTCGTCACAGCAGTAGCAGGGAAAAAAGGAATGTTGGAGTGGAGTGTTTGGAAATGAGTTTTGTAGAAGAGAGGATTGTTTGGCGAATTTAAGTAGCCGGCCCCCTTAGTGATAAGGGGGTCGCCCCTTTTAACAAGGTCGGTCCCCTTAAAGATAAGGGGGCCGCCTATCTGACGACCAAGTTTTTCTTGGTTTTTCGATTTTGACTAGTTTTATCAATATACAAGTATCAAAATACGTCGGGAGCTACTAGTAATATTATTTAAGATAATCTAGTTGTCAAAGAATGACGTTGAAGATGAAAAGAAAATACTTGACACATTTAATTAAATTTTTGTTTAATTAAATAAACTTAAATAATTTTCGATGGAATATTTAAGGTTGTCAAGAATTTTAGGCCGAGAGGAGGTTTAGAGATGATTGACGTAATTTGATTGACATTTTAATTAACCTTTTGCTAATTAAAAATACTTTGACTATTTCGGATGAAATAATCAAGTTATCAAGCCGAGGGAGGATTTAGCAAAGATTTAGTGATGTTTTCAATAAACTTCTTGTTAATTGAATAGGTTAATTACTTCGGACAAAATAATTAATTGTCACGATTTAGAGTGTTTGCGAGGCGAGAGAGATGATTAATATGTGACGATAAAAAATTGAGTCAAAGCTCAATAAGACAGTTTCCATAGACGTAGTTTATTGTAGACATGTAGTCGAGGTGGATGTCGTAGTCAAAGGGAGTTTGTTTCATCCATGGTGTTTTGATGTCATGCCTTTTCGGCGCTTGAGTATGGTGTAAAACAAATCCTACTTCTATGTTGATTATTACCCACTAACTCACTTTTCTTCATCTACGTGAGTTCACTACATGTGGACATAGAAGATTTCCATTTTATAGCGGCACGTAGAGAATCCTAATTCAACTACGTGAGAGAAAAGTTCATAATGAACAATTTCTTGCTTTTCACTTAATTCTAGATAACCGAGAGAGATTGTCGAAAATTTGGTTGACAATTTAATAAACTTTTGCTAATTTAACAATCCTTTGAAGACTATATTTCGGATGAAATAATCAAGTTGTCAAGCCAAGGGAGGATTTAACAAAGATTTATTAACGTTTTCAATAAACTTCTTGTTAATTGAATAGATTAATTACTTCGGATGAAATAATTAATTGTCACGATTTTGAGTGTTTGAGAGATGATTAATACGTGATGATAGAATAATAAAATGGAGTCAAAGCATGATGAGGAGGTAAATTCGATAGATTAGTAACATTATGATGATGTGTATTCGGGGCGGAAGTCATATTTAAAAGGAGTTATGAATCGATCCATAGTGTTTTGATGTTCCAAATGCCTTTTCGCGCTAGAGTATGTGTAAACTAATCCTAACTTCATGTTGAATAATACCACTAACTCACTTTTCTTCATCTACGTAAGTTCACTACATGTGGACATGGAAGATTTCCATTTTATAGCGGCACTTAGAGAATCCTAATTCAACTACTTGAGAGAAAAGTTCATAATGAACAATTGCTTGCTTTTCACTTAATTCTAGATAACCAACAAATGGTATTTCTAGTGACTACACTATTTTCTCAAGTGTTTAATTTTATATACTATCAGATTATGACTCTTTTGTTTAAAAATAATACTTGTAGTATAATAATACATAATCATTTAGCACTTTGCACATAATCTATATTCTAAGAAACTTGGAAAGAAGACATACCTTTGCTTACAACGTGTTTTTCTTCAACATCTTCAAGTGAACAAGATTTGAAGGTGAAATCTTTTGGTGATCCCATCATAGAATATGAGAATATATGATCTTCAATCCACTCGTCGGATTCCAAAGAATATTTATAAATAACTCATCCTAAGTGTTATAACGACTCAATCGTTTGGTCCCCAATGTCTCATGGGTCCAAAATTGTTAGTCCCGAACATATTTTGCATATGTTGCATTTGATTCGGATACGCATATGGTGAATACATTCCCCATGGAGCAAAGTTTGGTTGTTGTGAATAATTCCACATTGAATGATTGGTGTTAGGGTAACTTTGTCGACCTTGATCTATCTTCGGTTGTGGTGTTTTAGACTGAGGGTAAGGATTATTTGTTCTTTTCGAAGGAGGAGTTTTAGACCTCATTTTGGGTTTAGTAAATCTGACTCCAGGTTTTAAAGAAGGTTTATAAAAATGTTTTACTTCATCATCGCTTGCAATGAGAATTTTAGTATTGTTTATAAGTATAAATTTTGATCTTGGGCTTGAATTTGATTCAACTATTTTTACTTTAGGTTTAATTTCTTGTGACTTCACAAAATTTACATGTTTAGTCTCACTTGTTGATCCTTTTGTAAAATTAAATCCTAGACCGGATTTATCTCTGGATGGTTTTTTAAAACTTATTATTTTCTTAAGTAAGTGACTACTATTATTAAATTGATTAAGCTTAGAAATTTCTTCCTTAAGCTTTTTATTTTCAAACTTGAGGTCTTGACATATTTTACATTCTTCATTAACCTCTTTTCTTTTTTCTAATTTAGATAGCTTATCTTTTAATTCGAGTACTTCATTTTCTAATAGATTTTTAATAGGTTTTAGTGATTTATTTTCAGCCATGACTTTAGACCTATTTTGCATAATCGATTATATTCACTATCTAAATCTTTTTCATCTAATGATGATAGGTCGTCACTAAAGAATTCGGTTTCGGAATATACCTCATTGGATGCTTTAGCCATAAGACATTTTTCATCCTTAGTCTTTTCTTCTCCTTCTTTGTCGCTATCACTCCAAATAAAACTTTGAAAAGTGTTCTGTTTTAGTCACTCAAAGTTTTCATAGTGTTATATTATTATGTAATTGTTATGTTTGAGTGACTAAAACGGAACACTTTTCAAACTTTGTTATTATTTTATGGCATATATCTCTTTTCACCTGTGCATAAGTTGGTTGTACATTAAGTTGGTTTGGGTTAGTAAAATGCAGGGGGTGGGTATTTATTGTTAAGGTACAACCAAATAATGCACATATAAATACCTTTTTTGAACACGCATATATATACCTTAAAGATAGTTTTTTTGAACAATTACACAATAATGGAACAGTATTGAAACTTGAATGGTTTTTGTGATTAGTTTAAAGTTTGAGTGACTTAATTGGAACACTCATCAAACTTTATTACTATTTGGAAACATTTTCCCTTTCAGAAACTTCCTCATTAGATGCTTTAGCCATAAGACATTTTTTGCCTTGTCTTTTCTTCTTCATCTTCGTCGCTATCACTCCATGATCCTCCAACGAAGGCTCTTTGATTATAGTTTCTTGATAGTTTTGGGCATTCTCCGATGAGATGATTTGGATCTCCACATTTAAAGCATTTCCTTTCGCTTTTGCCATTCTTGTCATCTTTATTTCTTTGGGATGACTTTCTTTCAGCGTGTGGTTGTCTTACAAATCTTCTTGTCTTTTGAAAATTTTCTTGAAGTCTCTCACGGCCATGGCATATTCTTCGTCTTCACTATCAAAGTCGAACTATCTTCATCACTAGATTCCTTTTTAGCCTTTAAGGCAAGAGATCTATTATGTTCTCTTTTGCCTTTAACCATTTCAGAATCTTTTTTATTATCACTTCATAAACTTTCAAGTTTCCAATAAGTTCATCAAGCGATAGTGATGTTAAGTCCTTCGACTCTTCAATAGCCGTAACCTTTGCGCGCCATTTCGGATGAAGTGCCCAAAGAAATTTTCTAACATAATTCTTGCTAAAAAAACCTTCATCAAGTGCTTTACAGATAGTATATTAGTGTAAATTTCTAGCAAATCCATCATCCATCGATTCCTCTTCCGGAATCGTAAATTGTTCATATTGTTGAACACGAAGATCTATTTTTCCAATAAATAGATCCATCACTTTCAAATAGTGGTGGTCTTTGCATAAATTGCCCTTCTAAATATTTTTCCGATTTCATAGACCGATTCAAGTTTTAAAATACAATTTATTTTAAAAATTTTGTTTGACGTGGCTCCTGATACCAATTGTGGAAAACTAGAAGGGGGGTTGAATAGTTTAACGCTTTTTTATTTTAATGTATCTTTTGTTTATAAAAACTTAGATTCAAGTTTATGTGATCTCAATACGTATACAATATGAACAATGCAAGTAAGTAAATAAATGATAAATAAATATGTAAGACAAGAGATAAGAGTTAGAAAGATCAAACCACAACACAAGGATTTATAGTGGTTCGGTAACGAAGCACCTCTTCGCCCTTCTCTATCCCCGAGCATCCAAACTCGAGAGTTCTCTTCACTATGTCAACAAACTCCCTTTAGGTGGAGAAAACCGTACACAACTTAGATTACACCAATTTACGACACTAAACGAAATGTCGAGTTCTAATCCTAACAAGAACCAATCTACCACACCTTTTGTATTTTGACGACTAAAATACTAACCGCACTACTTCACTTCACCAAGACACTACCACGATCATACCAAATGAACCCACTACCTACTATATCCCACTATTAACTATACTTTCTATGTTATACATGATCTACACAACTACAATACACAAACTTCACAATATACACAAATTATTTACGGATTTGATACAATCTTCACAACAACACAACTAAACTACAATACTTTTTGGGGGGGGAAACTAAGCTATAATACTTCGTAACTTGATGGTAGGAAGTATTCTTCTCTTGCACTTGAGGATCTAAGATTGGATCACTTGAAAATAAATACTTATAATTAAATGATCAAAGGAATAGAAGTGAATGTAAACTGATTTTAGAACATAAATAAAATGTGTGCAAAAGGTGAAAAATCAGTTAGGAACAGTCTGCTATTTATAGGCGAAGCTGGGAGCGTTTTGGACTGGCCGGCCTCCTTAGCTCCTATGCTGGCCCCCTTATCACTAAGAGGGCCGCCCAGTGTCAGACGCTCCCTTTTTTTGTCTTTTCTAGGGGAGTTGTTTTCTAGATCAAATATATCCGTTTTTAGCTGAAAAAATTGAATTCAAAACATTTATCTTGAATAAAACATTTCTTTTAAATGTAAAGAATGTTTTGTAAAAGTTATAAAAATGTTTGTAACATTTTATAAAAAAATGTGAGGTTGAATAAAAATTCCTTTGATCATAAAATGCATTAAGCATTTATTTATTCATACCTTTAAGTGATTAAATTTTCGAAATAAAAATTTACTACTAATTACTTGTTTACGTTTAATTTTACATTGAGCGTTTTTACATTTTGTGATTATCAAAACGTATAGAGGTCAAAAAATAATAATAACATTTTTAGGCATTATTTCTATCAACAAATTCATTTTATTTTCATATATTTTGATGTGGATTTGATAAGCTAACAGAAAGGATTTTCTTTAACCTCATTTATGGATGATGTTTCAATGAGTTGTTCACTCCCAAGAATTTTCTTCTTTTGGTTGGGTATTTGCTCATTGATACATTAACTTACTTTATTAGAGCTATTTAGCCATTTTTCATTGACCTTTGTTTCTTCCTTAAGTTGATCTTGAAGAGCATGATTTAACTTTGTAAGTTCAGTGTTTTGAATTGAAAAAGTGATAGTCTCAAGCTTTACTTGTTTTAAGGTAAGTAGATCATCTCTACACTTACTTAACTCAAAAACAATTTTGTTATATTTTGATAACAAGTTTAATCTTTGCTCTTCAACATACTTTAGGTCAATGTTGATATATTTGAGATAGGTTGCCAATCTAAGTTCTCATCCATAGAAAGAAGAATATTTACTTTTTTCATGGTGATGTCTATCCATTCACCATTACGTGCATGATTCTTTCCCACAGAGAGTTCATAATCAGCTAGAGCCGTGAGATCCTTGACTTGAGTCTCCTCCTCATCATCTAATACTTCTTCCTCATCCTAATCGAACGTTTCAGCAACAAGGCCTTTGTTATTTAACTGAAAGGGTTTTAAGGACTGAGAAGTAGGAGGACTAGCCTCAAAGAGTGCCAGTTTAGCTTTCATCTTCTTGTATTCAGCCTTGTAATCTTTTTGGACTTTTGGTTCACCCTGATTGCTTTGAGCATGTTAGGAAGACTAAAAAATTTTTGGGGTAAACTTGGGTTGAAAACCTTTTAACACTGAGGATGAGTATGACATTGGTAATTTGTAAGATGGTTCAGATGTTTTGGAAAAGCAATCTCTTGCAAAATGACCTTTCTTGCCACATTTGTAGCATTCAGTGTCTTCACTTGCTTTTTTACTCGAAAAAATGTTTTTCCTTTTTATAAAACGTTTTGAATTTGCCAACAGGGACCTCTCATGAAATTCTATATCAAGATCTCTGAGGTACTCCTTACTAGATCTCTCATCACCTTATCATCAGAATTTTCTTGAAAATCCTACACAATGTTGTTAGAAAAGAAGGTAGTTGGTATGGAAGAGTCTAAGGGAGTAGTAATTAGGGCCTTTTTTGTATCTGAATATCTCCTAGAGATTAGGCTGTTCTCATAGACAAACCTTCCATAGATATCAGCAAGGTCAAAGGTCTGAGTGTGATTTGCATTTCTAAGTCCTTGAGGGAAGCTTTGCCACTTCTCAAAGAGGCTGTTCACGAAACAGACATTGATTTCATACTTAGATAATATCACACCATCATTGGAAAGCTCATTGACCAGGGTTTTGTAACGGGTGTAGGTCTGTGAGAGAGTCTCAGAGGATTTTCCTTTGAAAGTTTGATACTCAAGTTTCAGATCCATGATCTTGTTTTCCTTAGTATCGGAGGGACCTTCAAAGCTGTGTACCAAGTTAGTTCATGTAGCTTTATCTGTCTCACAGCTAATGACTTACTTTATTATATCATCTGGTAGACATGATATAATGATGCTTTTAAGGCGTTGGTCTTGATTGACCACCCTCCTCCCATCTAGGGTCCATTGGGCCTTAGGTTTATTGGTACCTTCGGTCGTATTTGGTTTGAATGGACCATCCTTAATACACTGAATGTAGTAGGGTTCCATAAGCATACGCTTTTTCAATTTGTTGAATTTTCCAGGCACTAGACGAGGAGCAACAACAGAGTAGTTGCCTCCATTTTGTCTACAAGCTCGGGTACATTACTTGGTCATTTTAGGATCTAGGTTTTAAAAACTTCAAGCAGATTTAGAAGAAGTTTTATTAACCTTCTGCTCTAATACCACTTGTTATTCCCTTTGAGTGAGTGAACAAAAACTTTAAAGTTTAAATAAACTAACTCATGGCTTATAGTAATGTAAATGAAACTGAGTTTTGACAAGATATAAGATAAAACAGTAAGAACACAAAACTAATTTTCAACGTTTAACTCTTATAAATTTATTAAGAATTATACCTCCATTGTATGTGGAACTACAATGGAGATTGAATGACAATGCGTGTGTGTGATATCCTTACTAACAACTTTATATAACTTAAAGTGTTATGCAAAGATGACAACTATGCTAACCAACTGAGCTTGCTCAGGGACTTGGTTGATTTAGAGGAGTAGTTGTTTATGAAAGATACGACTTTGAATGCACAAACTTAACATAATCCTTTACAAGTCTTTTCTATATATACTACTTAGGTAGGGTCATACCCACATGGGTGATAAGTGCGTGTCCTAAGGTTGATTGGTCAATACATATTATATAGGTTTGTCTCTATTACATTTCTAATCTAAGTATGGGACAAACACACTTTCTAAGGTCAGTGATGACACTGACCTTGTCTTTATACCCTATTCAGGATAGTTTGACTTCAGATAGATAAGAGCTTGTACTTATCTATTTCAAACTATTCCGCCTATTCTTCAGGCTCTTGTCTTTAGGGTCTTCTAGTTATTGGTGATCGTATAAGGTTCAATGAGTCTATTGTCACAACTTACTAAACCCATCACCTTCTTTTTTGGCTTAGGGACTTCATTCACAAAGAACCGCCTCACAGAATGGTTAAGTCTTTCTTGTAGACTTAGGTTGAACGATTAAAGGTAACTCACTAAGTGCCTATTCACTCAGTGACCTTAGAATGTTAAAGGTGTGGAAACTAGAAGGGGGGTTGAATAGTTTTTACCGTTTTAAAATTAAAACTTAGATTGTCGACTTATGTGAATTCAAGAGATATACA
>BQNB010175106.1:0-13194 GCA_026074375.1 Tanacetum coccineum
TTAACTCCTAAATAATATGAGCCCAAAACAAAAAAAAAAGTTAGCTCAAATGTATTCTAAAGCCACTACCTTCTAAATAGCATTGGAAAAAAGACAGACCTTTAGTAGTTCGGTTGATTCAACACTATGAGCATTTTGACATTGTTTCACCCATATTTGTTGCGAATGTTCCAGCCATAAAGAATCTGTAAACCGCTGCAATATCATCTGAGAACGAAATTGGTAACAATTATGGAGCATGTCTATTAAGATAACAAATCTATAAAGGAAGATGCACCACGTGTTCAATGTAAGTCTAAGGTTCAAATAAAAATCCCACGAAACGTCTTTCAAAAATGTCCGTACACCTTTATCATAATGCAAATAAAGAAAAATCATTTACAAACAATGAGGCAACTAAGAAGTATATATTAAGACAGACAAATTCAACGTGTTATCTGGGGTACTTATTAGATAATATACGGACAATAATTAAAACGGTTAGTTAGAGAATAAATCACATTGTGGTTCTATGAAAAATGTAATCACAATATTATTTCATATAATAACAACAGGTTTATATATATATATGAAAGGCTGGCCTCTGTGTAATTCACCTCCGAATGGCGCAACCCTAGTGATGAAGTTTTTATGTGATCCCTATCTACCAAAATTTTTACTTCTGGTTCCGGCGAACGAATAATCATTGAGTCCTCCTCTTTCCGGACAACACATACAAAGAGACCCGCCAACAGTCAAATAATTAGTGAATCTCGGAGAGATATTTCTATTATATAATTAGTTTCTTTCTCTTCTAGTTTTCTATCTCCCATCTATCTATTTTCTTTAGTTATTCACTAGAGCAATTATGATCTGGAAGTCGATCCGGGGCAAGTGTTCGGATCTATTATGACATAGCCATGAGGCGCTCAACGGACCTTTTGGATCTTCTAAAAACTTTTTTGGCTTTAGATTGATACAAAAACTTGTTTTTGTGCAATCTAGTATTTTTCAGATCTCAATTAAAAGTTCTTAGATGGAGCTGCTTCATGTTTTTTAGATAGAGTTACTCTATTCCAAATCACGCGAGCAGGCATTAGCTATTACTAAGAATTATTCATTGATTTGAAGTCTTTTTTATTAGTAAAAAAAAAAAAGAAATACAAGAAAAAATATATTTTGTAAGCTATCCATGTATCCTTTAGCCCTACAAAATACCATACGAAATAGTAGAAGGGATATAAAGAAATTCTTTGATTGGTTCTTCCCAAAGGAATGATCTATTTTATTTGACTGATGATGATCGGGCCAACAAACAATTAATAAAATAAAAAAGATATATATCTAAAACAATCTAAATCTCTAACTAAAAGGTCTCATCGTTTTTTATTCGAAACGTCTAGTGATAAAAAACGTCCTAGTGATCTTCAACCAATTACGAGCTTCATATAATTACAGGATCAGTGGGTCTATAGCCTGATTTCATACTCAGCGGCTTTTCGAACCAAGCCTTCCGCAATTTCAGAATCCCCTGCCGAATGGCATGTTCTCCCCGGTCGGAATAGGTGGGTTAATTCCTTCCCTTAGAACCGTACTTTGCGAGTTCCTACCTTCATACGGCTCGGCAGTCAACTCTTTTTGTATCCCAATTTGAATCTACCAAATCTAACTGAAAAGGTTTTCTCGTAGAATCATCCCTTTTTAGAGTAATGAAAAGAATAAATAAAATGAGTTTCCAAACTTAAATATAAGTTTGAGGATTAAAATCCGTAATATTATTAGTTTATCTTTTCTCCCACCTTCAGAAGAATAAAACGTAGACTTTTCGCCTATCATTAGAATTTTCTGAAAGGTAACTATCTCAGTTTCATATCATATATAAATTTATATAGAATTTTTGAAAAAGACTCTCGAAAGGAAAGACTTACTATCTTTGGGATCTGATCCTACACCGCTGCTCAATACCTTAGTGGATCTACTTTAACTATATATCTTAGTGAATTTTAGAGTAACTCAGGCCATTCTCTCCTTGAAAGTAGTCCAAGGCCAAAAGAAAAAACATCAATGAGCAGCAGTAAACAAAGACTCTTCTATCAACTCGCAACACTTACTAACCATGTTTAGCTGACCAAACTAAAGACCCAACCTTAGTAAAAAATAAAATAAATTGTTGAGCTGTTATGGTTTTCTTGAAAAAGTTATTGGATTTTGAAGATGAACAATGAATTACCAAAAAGAAAGAACAAAAACATGCCTCGACTCAATCATCTTATTCTCTTTTAGCATATTTAATGATACTAATTGAACTATACGATACAAAAGGAATTAAAAAGTGATTACCTTAAGGTGTTTGAAGTCAAAAAGAGTACGTCTTGTTTACTCAAAAGTAGCAAATCAGAAGCACAACCTATTCAATCTTTGTTATTCATTATTCTCGGTACAGAACCACTCTTGTTGTTGAATTGTGACGGCCTAATCTTTCTCACGATCTTCGCGCGTGATGCTTTTGTGGCCTGCAATTCAGCTATATCAATTTTCTTATTAATGATTTCCCTGACTTCAATCTTCAAATTTCACCAAACATCAAGAATGGGATTTGCTTCAGGGTAAAAATAAGATTAAGCCATTCAAACATTAAATATAAAAGAACATGATATCATCAAATTCCATAATTACCATATATTTTACATCTTTAAAGAAGAACAAAATGGATGAAAAACATGCTAGAACTCTTGCTGATCATTCATGAGTAAACATAACTTGCAAAATATAATTAAAACTCTAATTTCAAAATTTTAAAAAAGTAGAAAACAATAACAAAACCCCCTAATTCTGACGTAAACGCTACGCTTAAAATCAAAGAGAGATTGAAAACAATAACCTGCAAAAAGTTATCCAAAAACCAAAACTAACTAAACCCCCAATTCTTACATAAACCCTAATTTGAAAATTAAAAAGATATTTGTAACAACCGGTAATTTTTGGAATTTTAAATGACTATTTTACCCTTTGACTTTTCGGGTCCGACTTGACTTTTGACTTTTGACCTTTTATTGTCACATAAAAACGATTACCGCGTAACCGGTAATTTTTTCGGAACATATTTAAATAATAAATCATATTTATTATTTCATATCTCTCATGTGCATATTTATTTTTAACTTATTTGACTTGAAAACGAGAAGATATATGTTATTCCTAAGTTGACTTATCAAAAACGACCCGCTAAATCACGTTTTCACGACTCGGACTCTAAAGCAATTTGATGTAAAACGACATTCCGGGCAACTTTTTAGTTTTGCCCGAGACCCGAAAACAAGCATAAAATGACCGAAATAACCTCGCAAAATTTAAAAAAAACGAGAACAACGCGTACCGACACGATAATAATTAAATTATATTTAATTATCACATTGTATTAAATAAAATATTTAATGAATCATTTACGTTTTACTCAAAAGCGTCTATTAAAAACGCGAATATTCAAGTTTACAGTTTTATTTTACGGGCAAAGCTTACCCGTGGTACCCGATGGCTACACAAATAGATAACAAACATTTTAAATAAATGTTATAAAACTTTTATGAAATAATGGTCATTTAAATACCCATTTTCGTGGGAAAAACTATTTGGAACGCAATGGCGCAAGTTTCGTGTCTTGAATCAACCGGTAACTAGCTTAAATGTGTCCCGAACCACTATTTAACAAAAGTTACGTTTTCAGTCCCTCTAATAATAGTTACCCGAAACCCCCATACTATGGTACACTTGTCACATTATTTTTCAAGTTTCCATTATATATACAACATTATTAGGGTTACTACTTCACTTTTTCTAACCCTAAACACACATACAACTTCTCCTCCCTCTCTAATAATTTCCGGCGCCGTCTCCGGCTGGTTTTCGGCCACCGCCGTCGACGACCATCATGGCTGCCACACCTCCACGGTTACCACCCCACCGTTGCGATCTACATTTCCCCCACCACCGATTCACCAGATCCATCGCCATCACAGCCACCATATCACCATCGTGACCACGTTCGCATCCACCACACCATCGCCACCACCAGCCGATCTCCATCATCACCACCATGATCACCTCACCATCAACATCATCTCTACTGCCACACCACTACCTCTACGACAACTACCTTATCATCAACGTCACCTCCATATCCGCCCACCACCACCACCATCACATCGACACCATCATCATATCCACCCAGCCAACACCATAAGGGTTCGTTTGGTCTTAAAAACGACCCACATAGGGTGCTGAAGTGTTGCTGCGAATACACCAAGTAGGTTGCGTTTGGTTTGGCATCGAACAATAAATAGGTGTGTTTTGATTGGGTTAATCTTAGTTAAAATTGTGGGGCTACATAATAATTTCTGGATGGTTGGTGTAATCGATAAATGAACATAATAAAAGATTTCGTATATATTAAAACCGGACCTAATGGTGGATTAATTGGTTAAATAAAATGTGATATTTGTTATTTGATTTTTGTGTTTTATAAGATTAAGGGTTCGTTTGGATATTGAGTAAACTGCCCATATATAGGGCGTTTGGGATATGGGTTTAACAGCCGAGGGGTTGTTTGGATTAGCAGTTAACACCCAAGGGGTGCGTTTGGTTTAACAGTTTACACCCAAGG
The DNA here is from genome assembly GCA_026074375.1 of Tanacetum coccineum. NCBI lineage: Eukaryota > Viridiplantae > Streptophyta > Magnoliopsida > Asterales > Asteraceae > Tanacetum > Tanacetum coccineum. Next base: position 4,640 of record BQNB010175106.1, read on the forward strand.
GTGTTTAGTTTGCTGGTTTGCTGCCAGCAGGGGTGTTTGGTTATGGGTTTAAAAGCCAACATAGGGTGCGATTGGTTCGTTGTTTAAAGTATGTTTGGTTTGCTTATTTAGTTTTCTTATTTGTTCCCAATTAAGTACATAATGAAAACAAGATGAGGTTTGTAACATTTATTGATTAAGGGAAAACATTGAGTTTTGTAAAAATGGGAAACGTTGTATAAACAAATAAGTCATGCCAAAATTTATATAAATTTCTACACTTTTATACATGGGACAACTATTTTAGCTACAACCTATCGAGGAAACGAAATGCTAATTTATAAAATATTATTTTATATTTTATAATTCTCGACTAGAAGATACCATCATAACTTTTGTAAAAACTTTACAAGCATCGTTTAACATAATTTGTAACTTTAAAACGTACGTTTACTTTTATGCAAGAACTTTTTATTTATTTAAGTGGTGATTTCCTAAAACGTGTCGAATTATTTTGTTTAATTATTTACTCACGTTTCTTATATAACACTTGCAAAGTATTATATACTTCAAATTATTTATTTGATTGTTTATCTTATTATATAATTCACCATATAAAACAAAAAGGAAACAAGTTATAAAAGTTTGTTTATTTTTCATATGTAGAGATATAGGAATAAAGTGTACAACTTGCTATATGATTCACCCTATGAATTATATATACTTCTTGATTTGTTTTATTTAACAAACCACCAAACTATTACAACTTGCAATCTAAATCTTCTATCAACGTGTCGCGTTGATGCGACTATCTATCGGAAAACCCAAATGCATTATCCTAGGCTAGTAGGTCATAGCCGTTAAGATAAACCGCAACTTCTTGGTCGATCCGTTCTGGTTTCCGTTTGTGATGTGCTTAATATGTGCATTTCTGCCAATCGTCTACAACATCGGGGTGAGTTTATAGCCCTTCTTTCACTTGTTTAAGATTTACTTTACAAATCTCGGGGGAGAATACTTGCTCGTTACAACTTGTTTACACATTCATTTACAATCTCTTTTACATACTTGATTGCATACTTGATTTCGTAACTTGGTTACATACTCATATACAAAACTATTTACATACTCTTAACTAAGCTGTTTACATACTTGTTTTTCACAACGTACTTACAAACTTGTTTACATACGCATTTACAAACTCGTTTATATGTCCATTATTTCAATGCACCGTGATTTGTCCAGAAAATAGGGCATCCGTATAGATCACATAATTCAATGCTCGTGGTGTGCCAGATAATGCATACCTTGTATATAGCACATTATATTCAAGTGCTGCTCGGGTGTGCCAAATAGGGCATCCGGTATGAGCGCATTATTTCAATGCTCGGGTGTGCCAGATAGGGCATCCGGTATGAGCACATTATTTCAATGCTCGGGTGTGCCAGATAGGGCATCCGGTATGAGCACATTATTTCAATGCTCGGGTGTGCCAGATAGGGCATCCGGTATGAGCACATTATTTCAATGCTCGGGTGTGCCAGATAGGGCATCCGGTATGAGCACATTATTTCAATGCTCGGGTGTGCCAGATAGGGCATCTGGTATGAGCACATTAATTCAATGCTCGGGTGTGCCAGGTAGGGCATCCAGTATGAGCACATGTCCATTATTTTCATTAGTGCAGTCGAAATTACAATTTGTGACTATTGTACGTGTTACATGTCATCCACTTTCAAATCTTTGATCCAACATCTATTCATATATTTTTGTGATTATTATAAGGATTTAAATGGTCATACACGCTTGCAAATCTTTGATTTCAACATTTATACTTGTAAAAACCTATGAACTCACCAACTTTATATTGACACTTTTAAGCATGTTTTTCTTAGGTGGATTAGATGCTTGGCTTACTTGATGTGCATTGGATTCTAGAATATACAAGATTACATTCATGGATTTATACTACATTTGTACAAACAAATCTCGTCTTGTTACTTTCAAGATTTTCATTGTGATGCAATTATGGGACAAATGTTATATCAATTTCAAGAAAATCAACGAGATTACTTTTCATACGACTCATTTAGAGGTCATTCTCTTGTATCTTGTGCTGTTGTATTATGAAGTAACGCCCCCGGACATATTTCCGCCGCGACACATTTTTAGGGGTGTTATAGATTGGTATCAGAGCACTGGTTATAGAGAACTAGGTTGCATATTTTACCCTAGACTATAATCGTTTTCACAAACATTGCATCACATCAACATTTTCAAAGTGCATACACACTACTTGCTTACTTGCTTACATTACTTGTTACATTGAGTGCATACATGACATACATATATATAATATATATGCTTGCATCTTTTGTGTATATCGTACATTTATTTATGTAAGAGTTATTTATATAAATACCAGAACATTTCTTAAGACATTGCGAGTTACACGATGGTCTCATTTTACTTCTTAGACATTGTGAGTTGCACAATGGTCTCACTTCGTTCTCAGACATTGTAAGTTAAACAATAGTCTCTAAAAATATATATTTTCTTCATAACTTTATACAATATTGTATTACACGAAAGCCATCATAATTTTGGTTACATGAGATTATGTATGAATCTAAGTATTACAAGTCTTGTATGGGCAGGAGTTGTAATAGGAGGATAAATATGATAATTGCTATGTTGACTCGTTCATAATGACCCTTACCTTATTTACTTTAACCGAGTACTCATTAACTATCTTGAACACTATGTTGATTTCCCCCGATTGTTTTACTCTCCGCCTCAGAAGGCGAGTTTTGAACACTCGTCCCATGTTCATTAGAACAACTGCATCGTCATGTTATCCACCACTTTGAAAATTTTATGAGTACGCGTGTTGCATCAGAAATTATTAAGTAGGATGATTTATAATCTCTTTATTTGAAAGGATTGAGACGCCTCTTCATTTAAATAAATAAATTGTAAATCACCGAACCATAAGTTTATCAATTCATTATTTACATAAATTGGGACGCTTCTTTATGCAAATAATAAATTATAAATGAGTGGGCTTAATGGTATCCGATATGACATGAGTATGAACTCGAACCCGATAATCACCGGAATCCGTTAAAAAGATCTAGAAGCACAATCATGTCTTACCACTCAGCAGAATCTTAAGGCCTCACTTGGAACTACCTTATCTCATTCTTAAGTTATTACTTTTGCCGTTACAAATCTTTACGATCATGAACTGTTTGTGGAGCTAACCGACTTGTGCACACCTGAACTAAAGAAGTTGATTCATCCTCGAACTAACGACTGAGTACCATATTCCGCCGTCTATCGCATAAACTCTCCCGCGAGCTCCTCCCATTTGTTGAACTTTATTCTGGGGATACCGTTTCTCGAATGTCCTCACTCTCTGCATCCCATCACCATTTGTTATAGTTATTGTCGTTATGGTTGCTATTGTTGGGTCCTGGAGCGGTCCCAGCTTGTACAACTTTATCCAATAGGTAATGCAACCCCCCTTAAACCAGATAAACACATATCGATGGAAGAGATAGTCGGTCTATTCCTTTCGGGCCACTAGTACGAAGACTTAGGTCTCGATACATCCTGGTACTGCCAAGTAAGTTGAATACTTACATCCATTAGCCTCGTCCGATATTAATCAGCGAACATTACAGATATCAGAAATGAGACTCCGTCCTTGAACATTTAAAACGTTATACAAACATACTCACGCGACTACACTTTCTCCTTCGATGCTTTCACTATTAAGAGACTTTCTTTATAACGCGTTTATATCAGTCATAAGACCTGTAACGATATTTTTTTGTGATACCTATTTTGATGCATTAAATATCCTAGTCAAACCTAGACAAAATTTTTTTTGGGTATATTGAGAAGTGTCGAAACATCTAATTTTGCTGACTAATGTTATCAACGCCATGTTTAAATCTGGTTTATTAAATCTTAAATCTTTTCTTGATCACATAATAGGTTAACAAGAATCGAATCCCGGGACGGGATTCCTTTAAGGGGTAGCAACTGTAACAACCGGTAATTTTTGGAATTTTAAATGACTATTTTACCCTTTGACTTTTCGGGTCCGACTTGACATTTGACTTTTGACCTTTTATTGTCACATAAAAACGATTACAGCGTAACCGGTAATTTTTCAGAACATATTTAAATAATAAATCATATTTATTATTTCATATCTCTCATGTGCAGATTTATTTTTAACTTATTTGACTTGAAAACGATAAAATATATGTTATTCCTAAGTTGAATTATCAAAAACGACCCGCTAAATCACGTTTTCACGACTCGGACTCTAAAGCAATTTGATGTAAAACGACATTCCGGGCATCTTTTTAGTTTTACCCGAGACCCGAAAACAAGCAGAAAATGACCGAAATACCCTCGCAAAATTAAAAAAAAACAAGAACAACGCATACCGACACGAGAATAATTAAATTATATTTAATTATCACATTGTATTAAATAAAATTTTTAATGAATCATTTATCGTTTTATTCAAAAGCGTCTATTAAAAACGCGAATATTCAAGTTTACAGTTTTATTTTACGGGCAAAGCTTACCCGTGGTACCCGATGGCTACACAAATAGATAACAAACATTTTAAATAAATGTTATAAAACTTTTATGAAAAAATGGTCATTTAAATACCCATTTTCGTGGGAAAAACTATTTGGAACGCAATGGCGCAAGTTTCGTGTCTTGAATCAACCGGTAACTAGCTTAAACGTGCCCCGAACCACTATTTAACAAAAGTTACATTTTCAGTCCCTCTAATAATAGTTACCCGAAACCCCCCATACTATGGTACACTTGTCACATTATTTTTCAAGTTTCCATTATATATACAACATTATTAGGGTTACTACTTCACTTTTTCTAACCCTAAACACACATACAACTTCTCCCCCCTCTCTAACAATTTCCGGCGCCGTCTCCGACGGGTTTCCGGCCACCGCCGCCGACGACCATCATGGCTGCCACACCTCCACGGTTACCACCCCACCGTTGCGATCTACATTTCCCCCACCACCGATTTACCAGATCCATCGCCATCACAGCCACCATATCACCATTGTGACCACGTTCTCATCCACCACACCATCGCCGCCACCAGCCGATCTCCATCATCACCACCACAATCACCTCACCATCAACATCATCTCTACTGCCACACCACTACCTCTACGACAACCACCTCATCATCAACGTCACCTCCATAGCCGCCCACCACCGCCACCATCACATCGACACCATCATCATATCCACCCAGCCAACACCATGAGGGTTCGTTTGGTCTTAAAAACGACCCACATAGGGTGCGTAAGGTTGGCTGCGAAACAGCCAAGTAGGGTGCGTTTGGTTGGCTGCGAATCAGCAAAGTAGGGTGTGTTTGGATTCGGGTTATCTTGGTTTAAAGTGTGGGCACATATAGGATTTATGGTTGGTTGGGTATAATCCGTTAAATAACATAATAAAAGATTTCGTATATATTAAAACCGGACCTAATGGTGGATTAATTGGTTAAATAAAATGTGATATTTGTTATTTGATTTTTGTGTTTTATAAGATTAAGGGTGCGTTTGGATATTGAGTAAACTGCCCATATAGGGCGTTTGGGATACGGTTTTAACAGCCGAGGGGTTGTTTGGTTTAGTAGTTAACACCCAAGGGGTGCGTTTGGTTTAACAATTTACACCCAAGGGGGTTTGGTTCGCTGGTTTGCTACCAGCGGGGGTGTTTGGTTATTGGTTTAAAAGCCAACATAGGGTGCGATTGGTTCTTTGTTTAAAGTATGTTTGGTTTGCTTATTTTAGTTCTTATTTGGTCTCATTTAGATACATATTGAAACAAGCTGAGGTTTGTAATATTTATTGATTAAGGGAAAACATTGAGTTTTTTAAAAATAGGAAACGTTGTATAAACAAATAAGTCATGCCAAAATTTCTATAAATTTCTATACTTTTATAAATGGGACAACTATTTTAGCCACATCCCATCGAGGAAACGAAATGCTAATTTATAAAATATTATTTTATATTTTATAATTTTCGACTAGAAGATAACATCATAACTTTTGTAAAAACTTCACAAGCATCGTTTAACATAATTTGTAACTTTAAAACTTACGTTTACTTTTATGTAAGAACTTTTTATTTATTTAAGTGGTGATTTCCAAAAACGTGTCGAATTATTTTGTTAAATTATTTACTCACGTTTCTTAAATAACACTTGCAAAGTATTATATACTTCAAATTATTTATTTGATTGTTTGTCTTATTATATAATTCACCATATGAGATATATAATTGTTTATTTTTCATATGTAATATATACGGAATATATTACATACTTTGCTATATGATTCACCCTATGAATTATATATACTTTTTGATTTGTTTTATTTAACCAACTACCAAACCATTACAACTTGCAATCTAAATCTTCTATCAACGTGTCGCGTTGATGCGACTATCCATCGGAAAACCCAAATGCATTATCCTAGGCTAGTGGGTCATAGCCGTTAAGATAAACCGCAACTTCTTGGTCGAGCCGTTCTGGTTTCCGTTTGTGATGTGCTTAATATGTGCATTTCTGCCAATCGTCTACAACATCGAGGTGAGTTTATAGCCCCACTTTCACTTGTTCAAGATTTACTTTACAAATCTCGAGGGAGAATACTTGCTCGTTACAACTTGTTTACACATTCATTTATAATCTCTTTTACATACTTGATTGCATACTTGATTTCGTAACTTGGTTACATACTCATATACAAAACTGTTTACATACTCTTAACTAAGCTGTTTACATACTTGTTTTCACAACGTACTTACAAACTCGTTTACATACCCAGATAGGGCATCCGGTATGAGCACATTATTTCAATGCTCGGGTGTGCCAGATAGGGCATCCGGTATGAGCACATTATTTCAATGCTCGGGTGTGCCAGATAGGGCATCCGGTATGAGCACATTAATTCAATGCGCGGGTGTGCCAGGTAGGGCATCCGGTATGAGCACATGTCCATTATTTTCATTAGTGCAGTCGAAATTACAATTTGTGCCTATTGTACGTGTTACATGTCATCCACTTTCAAATCTTTGATCCAACATCTATTCATATATTTTTGTGATTATTATAAGGATTTAAATGGTCATACACGCTTGCAAATCTTTGATTTCAACATTTATACTTATAAAAACCTATGAACTCACCAACTTTATGTTGACACTTTTAAGCATGTTTTTCTCAGGTGGATTAGATGCTTGGCTTACTTGATGTGCATTGGAGTCTAGACTATACAAGATTACATTCATGGATTTATACTACATTTCTACAAACAAATCTCGTCGTGTTACTTTCAAGATTTTCATTGTGATGTAATTATGGGACAAATGTTATATCAATTTCAAGAAAATCAACGAGATTACTTTTCATACGACTTATTTAGAGGTCGTTCTCTTGTATCTTGTGCTGTTGTATTATGAAGTAACGCCCCCGGACATATTTCCGCTGCGACACATTTTTGGGGGTGCTACAATATTGAAATCAAAAACCTCAAAACCCACACAAAGTTTATAGAAAGAAGGGCTACCTTAAAACCCACACAAAGCTTCAAGAAATCAGTATCATCTATGTGTAAAGATTGGGGGATGAAGCTTAAAGAAGCTGATGTTAATGACATGATGATTCGTATTCCTGTGCATTGATGGTTTTGTAACTAACTAATTGCATTCATGGGTCTTGGAACTAAACTGACGCAGTTTAGCAATGTAAAACCTGGTTTTTAAATCATTAATACACCTATATTAAGATAAACCCTTGCAATTTCAATAAGAGGGCACATGGAGAGGCTAATCATGAATAAGAATGGTAAATACTGACTCTTTAATACATCATATTAAATGCATAAAAACTGGATCTTTTATAAGATAAGGATGTCACGTAATCATGTGGACTGAGTGGTGATAATATCATGTTAAGTCAATATGTTGACCCAAGTGATCATACTACCATGACAAGTGTTCATGTTGATAATGTGGTCATTATATCATGTTTCAATATGACAATGAGGTCATATCCCATGTTATGTACTTAATATGTTCATGACGTCCTATGTGGAGTGCTTGTTCTTAAATAGCACTTATGTTCCGTAAATGGAACTCATAACGTTCTGTGTGGAGTACCCATGTTTAAGTGGCATTTATGTTATGTAAATGGAACCCATGGTGTACTATGTGGAGTACCCGAGCTCGAGTAACATTTATAATCCTTAATGGATATGTGCTTAGTGAAAATATGACATCCTTGGCGGAGTAGAGTACTCATGAAATCCTAGGTGGAGTAGATATGCTTATTTGGCACTCACGCTCATGTTACAACTCATGTTTGACGAAAGCAACACTAGTACAAAGTATACACCAAAGGAAGTGTACGACTATACAATGTCAATTTAAAAATAAAAAAAAGTTTTATGGGCGTTTCAAGTTGGTATCGGAGTTGTGATTTAAGAGATTTAAGTATCTACT
>BQNB010175108.1:2579-13194 GCA_026074375.1 Tanacetum coccineum
ACACCAATTGATTCACAATTATTTCAAGGGTTATTAAGGAAAAAATAAACTAACAAAAATGCAATAAGAACAAAATGTACACCTGCCCTCTTGTCGATTTTGTATGAGACCAATGTAGAACTCATCGTTAAATAATTTTCATTGTTTTTCCCGACGTCATGAAGAATAAGTAGTTCACCGGTACGTTTAATATCTTCAAGGTTTAAACTATTAAGTACATTCGATTCAATCACCCTCATGTGTGCTCTTCTCTCAAGTTCTGATAATTTATCCAACGTTTCAGTCCCTCTAAATCAAACTCACTAACTGCAAAACCACCATAATTAAGCTCAACATATATAATGATGCATATAGTCATTTAAAAAGAAATTGATGTATACACTTGCAAAAATATTTCACCTATGAAACCACATACTAAAGTGTGTGGCCAATATGATCACTTAAGCTGAAATCTTGAACATACATTATAGACTCTATACACTCTACTTTTGACCCCTATCTTAGAATACAAAAATGAAACAAACTGCATATTTATTTAACAAACAGGAAAAAACAAAGTATAACCGCCATATCATACTAACAATACAGCTCTGCTTCCAGGATTTGATCTGTATCCGTTCAAATTTCCAATACTAAACACATATTAAAGGAGGCCGAAATCATAATACAGAACCATGATATTGCACTTTAAAACTTACATATGGACGGTTATTCATTATTTATGGTCGGGTAATTTATCATTAATCATCCTATTTTTGCATCTTCTGTTTTTACATCTTGGAAAAGTTGATAAAATAGCATTTGCTGATCTTTATAAGGTCTCTATTAGAATAACAAAAAAAAGCAGAACACAAATCTCTATTGCGCTAAAACGATAATAAGAGCATACCTTTAAAGAAGTACCTTTGTTAGTTTCCGATAGAGGATATGTAGTAGTAGGACTGTCTTGTTGCAGTTACTCGTTATCACAATCTTAGTTTTTTTTCAAACATGCATATATAATGCAAAAGACAGTGTTTGGAATAAAGGAGTGTTTGGGTAAACTTATAAGAAATAGTCTTTTCTAAAAACAACATCTTAGAGGCTTTCAGTCGTCGTATTTCAATACCAAATGAGTTCAACCATGTTGCGCAAATAAAATTTCAATAACAAATGAGTTCTCTATTGAATACCTGTTGCCTTCATTGCTATTTATATGTAGTGGCTGTAACATTTACATGAATGTCATATATATACTATTCTACTTTAATTAAAAAATTAAATAATATAGGGGAACATTAGTAGAAATCTAAGCTCAAAATAATAAACATTAGTAGTTAAATTTTAACTCACCGGGTCAAATATACTATAGGTTAAGGGTTGTTTGGATAGCTGATTGCAACAACTAATTACCATTAAAACGTGCTTATTATGGATTGTTTGGAAAGCTTAGTTTAAAAGCTACTTAACCTTGACATGTTGCTGGTAGGGGATGTTTTGATAGCTTATTTTAGTAGCTAATTAACCTTAACTTGTTGTAATTAGGGGTTGTTTGGATAACTTATTTCAGCCGCTAATATACCTTTACATGATCATTTCAACCTCTTTAAATAATGTGTTTAACTATAGGCTGTTTGGATAGCATGTTTCAACATCTTATTAACCATGCCCTATTGTTACCTAATGATATATATATGTTTCATTAATGGATTAAATTTTATGTTTAACTTCAATAATTGTAAGTTTAACTTCTTAAAGCTTGCTCAACATCTTAAAAATAAATTTACAATGAGTATAGCATAAGAAAAAAAAGTATGTAATAATACTTCCCTTGACTTGATTATGTTCATTGATTGCAGCCAAAAGCATTGTTGAGTTGTACTTGCAAAAATGAAACTCGATTTATAGATGCAACACCAGAGGATAATACAAACTAAATGTAGAATGAAATCACATATACAATAAGTTAGGTTTGTATTACATCTCTAGTTTTTTAGGCCACTTCATGGGTAAAATTGAACTTTTTTAAAACGACCTAATCAGCATAACTAAGTTAGGTCTGTATTACAATGAGTAGGTATCACCCTTTTCAGAAAACAACATAAGAAACCTCAATATCCATTTGTTACAAATTAACTGATTGACACATACTGAATTGTAAAGTTAAAGATACAAATGCACCACTAATAAAAAAGAATTCATATGTTAGAAGGTTGAAATCTGAAATGTATTTAAAAGAAAGGCACACAGGTTCCCAAGTTCGCATAAGGGTACACCAGCCCATAGCTCAATTATGTTTAAAATTGTTCATTGTTTTCTATTATTTATGTGAATACCGCTGGTTCGACTACATCAACAATTATTTTTTATGTTGAAAACACCAAAAAGAGTTAGCTCAACGTTCTTAGTGTCGTAAATTGATGAAGAGTATATTAAGCCGCTTCTGACTTTACTTCTCTCCCTTCCGACAATCTATGATATTTAAAAACCAATAGAGAAAAGTTTTTCATAAATACCTTTAAAACCATCAGTAGGCTCATCTTTGTGGTTCTCAGCCCTCAAACATTTGTGATCGGTCTTCCACTATGGTGTACAACAACACGAAAACTTTGAGTTCCAATCAAAACAAAGCTGCAAAGAAAAATAAAAAGGCCTCAAGACCATAAAGCCAATGGCCAAAATTTATTTAATTAGTTAGCTTACTATTTTTTTCTCCAGAAACAATACTAAATGCTTTACTTATCTGTTAACTTAAATAGAAATGAGCGTGAAGTTTTTTGGGTAAAGACAACCAAACCTATTTCAAACTATACTTGATTCACATACCAGCAAGGAATGAACGACCTTCGTGTTGTCTCTTTCCTTTTTGGATGAAGGTGAGTGGCAGTTAGTTTTTTTCCAAACCAACTGATTTTGAGGTGGCGAGGGTGGCGGTTATAGTGTTTTCATCATCTTAGCAAAACCAACTGCAAGATTAACCATATTCGTATGTGTTTTTAAAGTGAATATTACATGTGAACTTTTGATACAATAAATCAATTAACTGTACAAACACAAACATGGACTAAATTGCGTGATGACCACATGATGAATTTTATATTATCCTGGAGGTTGTACTTCCTGAAATAAAAAACAACCAAAAATGTAACCTCAATTAATTAGTAGATAAACAGAGATGCATAGAACACGGGTATCAAAATGATTTACAATCCAAAATATCAGTAATATTTCAATAGCTATTCTAAACTCTACAAAAATGTGATGTACAAAAATTTTTCGTATGAATGACCAGAGTCAGAGTGTCAATTAGTGTAAAAACCCTGAGATTGGACAAATATAATGCGATCATTGACAGAATTCTTTACAGTTCATTATTTTATTTCTGAGATCAATGATGCAAATGTGAACGTGGTTGGACCAACTACTGCTCACTAGAATATCACAATTAAACAAATAAATATAACTAATAAATAAATTTTAAGTAGAAACCCGTATAAGAATACATAATTACATCAAAAAACAAACCATGTAAAACAAATTTGGCTCACTTGTGTCAAAGAGCTACAGATAAAAAGATTAGCACAAATCTGCATAAAACTTATTGGCAACACAATCGTATTTACCTGAAAACCTAAGTTACCAAGGCTTTAAATCTCCAACCAACTTAAAAAGATCAATTCAGGTAACTATGTCCCCGTTGTCAACAGAAACTTAAGTAAATAGAATGTGTAATCTGCTCAATGTGCTTTTATCATCACTTAGAGAATATATGGATAAATGGTATATACGATCGCTTTAATTTACCCTATTTCTTCAAGTGATCAACCTATAACTTGCCACAAGACGCACACATGAATATATAGATAACTTACACTGACATATAATGATGCATATAGTCGTTTAAAAAGAAATTGATGTATACGCTTGCAAAAATATTTCACCTATGAAACCACATACTAAAGTGTGTGGCCAATATGATCACTTAAGCTAAAATCTTGAACATACATTATAGACTCTATACACTCTACTTTTGACCCCTATCTTAGAATACAAAAATGAAACAAACCTGCCATAATTTTATTTAACAAACAGAAAAAACAAAGATAAACTTTAGCCATATCAATATTAACAATACACGCTCAGCTTCCAGCTTTGATCGTATCCGTTCAGACTTTCCAATACTTAACACATATTTCAAGGAGCCGAAATCAAATACAGAACCAGATATAGCACTTCAAAACTTACATATATGGTTATTCATTATTATGAAGGTCGGGTAATTTATCATTAATCATCCTTTTTTTTTGCATCCTTCTATTTTTTACAACTTAGAAAAGTTGATAAAAATAGTCCTTTGCTTGATCTTTATAAGTTCTCTAATAGAAAATACAAATCAAAGCAAACACAAATCTCTATATTGCGCTAAACACGATAATAAGAGCAAACCGACCTGTTAAAGAATACTTTGTAGTTACCGTTAAGATATGTAAGTAATTAAGGCACTGTCTTGTTGCATTTACTCTTTAATCCACAATCATAGTTTTTTTCAAACAAAAAGAAAGACAATGCATATATAAATTCAAAAGACAGTGTTTGAAAAGGATGTCAGAGGTAAACTAATAAGAAATAGTTCCTTTTCTAAAAACAACATCTTAGAGGCTTAGGCTTTTCATCGTTCGAATTTCAAATATACCCAATGAGTTACAACATTTGCTCAAATAAAAATCAATGACAAATAAGTGTCTCTAAAGTTGAATAGCTCTGATATTGCCTATCATGCAATTAATATGTAGTTTCTGTAAAAGTAATTACAAATGAATTGCATCATATAATACTATTCTACATAATTAAAAAAATAAAATAATAAAGCGGGAACAATACTTAGAAAGTCGTAAAGCTCAAAATAAAAAACATTAGTAGTTAAAATTTAACTTTACCGTATCGGGAACAAAAATACAATAGGTAAAGGGTTGTTTGGATAGCTCTGATTGCAACAACTAATTACCATAAAACTGCTTATTATTGATGTTTGGAAAGCTAGTTTTAAAAGTCAACTTAACCATGACCTTTGCTGTTATGGGAATTTTTTTTTGATAGCTTATTAAAGTAGCAAATTAACCTTAACTAAAAGTAATTAGGGGTTGTTTGTGATAACTTGATTTAAGCCGGCTAATATACCTTTACAAATCATAATTAACGCTCTTACATATTGTTTAACTACTAGCTGTTTGGATAGCATGTTACAGCATCTTCTTAACAATGCCCTTATTTTAAACGCTATATTATATATATGTATTCATTAATGGATTAAATTTTTATTTTAACCTTCAAGATGAATTGTAAGTAGTTAAACTTCTTAAAGCTTGCTCAACATCTATAAAAATAAATTTGCAATGATTTAATCGAGAGCATAAGTAACAAAAGTATCAAAATACTTGCCTTGAGCCTTGATTATGTTCATACTTTGAATATGCAGCCAAAGCATTGTCGAGTTGTACTGCAAAAATAAACTCGATTAATAGAGCAACACCCGAGGATAACACAACAAACTAAAAAGTAAGAATGAAAAGGCACATAAACAATAAGTTAGGTTTGTAATACATCTTCAGATTTTTTATAAGGCCCACTTCATGGGTAAAATTAACTTTTTTAAAACGACCTAATCAACATAACTTAGTAAGGTCTGTATTAACAATGAAATGATCACCATACAATTGTCAAAAAACACAATAAGAAACCTCAACTCTTCCATTTGTTACAAATTAAACATATTGACACATACTGACTTGTAAAGTTAAAGATACAAATGCACCACTAATAAAAAAGAATTCATATGTTAGAAGGTTGAAATCTGAAATGTATTTAAAAGAAAGGCACACAGGTTCCCAAGTTCGCATAAGGGTACACCCGCCCATAACTCAATTATGTCAAAAATTGTTCACTGTTTTCTATTATTTATGTGAATACCGCTGGTTCGACTTACACAACAATTATTTTTTATGTTGAACAAACACCAAAAAGAGATTAGCCTCAAACGTTCTTATTGTCGTAAATTTATGAAGAAAATACTATTGAAACCTCTTCTAACATTACTCTATCACTCCCTTTCACCGACAAACAATAATAATTAAAAACCAATAGAGAAAAGTTTTTCATAAATACCTTTAAAACCATCAGTAGGCTCATCTTTGTGGTTCTCAGCCCTCAAACATTTGTGATCGGTCTTCTACTATGGTGTACAACAACACAGAAACTTTGAGTTCCAATCAAAACAAAGCTGCAAAGAAAAATAAAAGGGCCTCAAGACCATAAAGCCAATGGCCAAAATTTATTTAATTAGTTAGCTTACTATTTTTTGCTCCAGAAACAATACTAAATGCTTTACTTATCTGTTAACTTAAATAGATATGAGCGTGAAGTTTTTGGGATAAAACAACAAACCTATTTCAAACTATACTTATTCACATAACCAGCAAGGAATGAACGACCTTCCGGTGTTGTCTCTTTACCTTTTAGGATGAAGGTGAGTGGCATTTAGTTTTTTTCCAAACCGATACTGATATTGATCAGGTGGCGAGGAGGCCGGTTATAGTGTTTTCAAACATCTAAAGCAAAACCAAACTAAACTGCAAGATAAACCATATTCGATTGGTTTTTAAAGTAATATATCAGAGTATAACTTATTGATACAATAAATCAATAAACAGAACATAACACAAACAAACGGACTAAATTGCGTGATTACCACATTATGATAATTTAATATTATCCTGGAGGTTGTCATGCATCCTTCCTGAAATAAAAAAGAACAACCAAAATGAAACCTCAATTAATTTACGTAGATAAATAGAAGATGCATAGGAACACGGGTAATCAAAATGATTTTATTTAAACCAGGAACGACTTTAAAATATAAAATGCTTACAAAAGTTAAGTGAGAAAGAAGCTAGAGAAATTGATAATATCAATACCATTCACTGTTTCTTCTAAGACTTTACATCATAGGGTTAAGCAATGTTAAGTCATTAAATAGTACCAATATGCCTAACCACGCTAAATGAGAAATTTAGCTCCAATTCCAAACTCATAACAGCTAAAACACAATCAAAATATTAGATAGACAAATTAATAACACATATATAATAAAATGCTTATAGAAAATTAAAGCATCAAGAATCAACAACAATCGTGGACCTTTTTATCATCAATGGGTTTCATCTTTAATAGTTTTTTGAGGAATTTTCAATTATATATCAAATTCCAGTATAGCAATGTTACTCACTTGAATTGATTGCACCAGAACACAAACCTCTTCGATCATAATGAAATCGGAATAGGTTTCATTAAACGGAAAAAACTACAACCTCAATTTCATCCAAACATATCTATACGACGATAATTTAAATAATCTGAACTAGTGGTGGATCTTTAACACTTTAATTTTTAAGTTCCTCCAAACATTATGATCTAGCGTTGAATGATTATTATTTAATTCAAGAGATGAATGATTAGAGTCAAATGCGCAATTCATCCTAACTTGATAACATTTAATGAGAATTCACCAAAAACTAATTAGTACTATGTGATTAAGTGAATGTATTGCAGATGATGGTTGTATGAGTTATTTTTGTGGTTTGGATGATATTTAGAAGAGGGTATGTTTTTTTTCACATTAAATGCTTGCAAGTCACAACCGTTGATTATTATTCAATATCCAGGTGTCGTTTTTACAATTTTTTGCTTCAAGATTAAAAAATCAAAAACCTTCTTTTATATAGGTTTTTATAATTAATCATGTGATACGACGCAAAAGATGACTCATGTTTAGTTTGTTAGTATTGGCTAACATGTCATAATTATAAATGTATCGAGACCACAATTGACTAATTATTTTTATACAGTTCAATTTATTTGGATGAGACGAGTCCACTTATGAGGACACCCATAATAGGTAATGACCTAATTATGTTCTCACATTTAGTAATGTTTTAGGCTGATGTTTAGTTAGCATAAGAATGAGGTAATCCCAAACTCTGCTGTTTCCGGTCTCTCCACACCGCATTACAGTTCTAAAATTTGTTTATTTTTCTTTTTAACAGGCCTGTCGCAATAGGGACAGGTCTAATAGATTAAGCATGACCCAGAAGAATTGTTTTTCTCTTTCTTAACTCTATTTGGCGGTCGCAAATTTGTTGTAGTCTATTAAAAATCATTTTATGCATTGGCAATCTGTTAAATACGTATAAGTTAACAACTAAGAATCGGCTGAATTATACCACATACAAAAAAAATACACACGGAGTAGACCATTTATTACATTATTAGTATAAAATACGTCGAGAGTGCACGGACTATCCGCGGTCGCACAACATATTATGGGTCAAATAGTTTTTGGGTCAAATAGTTTTTTTTGTGGCACATAGACATGACAATTCCCTAAGCTTATAAGATGGTTCAAATTAAGTTTCGTGGCCCAATTTTTTTTTTCATAATAGAAACTTAAAATTACCTTGTAACTCGAGAAGACAGTAAGATAGAAAAAATAAGTGGAACAATTTTGAGAATACATTCATTACCAATAGCCATTTTTGATCACAGCTTAACGGTAAGTGGTCTTCACTTAAATTATCATCTTAAAAACATGCATAAAATTTAGTTGGCTTTAACAACTGTGACTAAGAAGTAATATAAAAAAACATGCTTTTGCAAATGTTTGGCAAATAAGAAAGCCAACCAACATATGTGCATCCTCATATTTTAGCATGATACTAAATATATATTTTTGAAGACATGCATACAATCGCCAAGGTACTGGTGTAGTGGTGTAATATTAACAAAAAAACACATAGTTTGGGGGTCATACTACAAGCTGCAAAGCTAAAAGCATTCAAGAATTTGCACATATGAAGTAATACTTTAATGAAAATTTAACAAATATGAGCATTTCACTATGGAATTGATGCTAAAAAGTATAAACTATTTTATGTTATCAAATATCACTCACTTGTCGATAAGATATTACATTAGCATAGACGTTTAGTGAAACGCGATTAGAACTAAGGGAACGTTTGGTTCGCATAATGTTTTTTGGAAGAATTATAATCTTTTGAAGTAATTGTAATTTGATGTAATTGTAATTCAAATAATTGGAATGTGTTATAATTTTAATTGATGTATTTTGTCGATAAGTTTGCTTTGCTTGCAACGTAATGTAATTCAATTTATTTATAAAACTTAAAAAAATTAATATAATAATAATAATATAATGATGATAATAATAAAAATAATTATTATAAGAAAAATAATAAAAATATTCGTAAAATAATAATAATAATAATAACTAATAATATTAATAAATAATAAAATAATAATACTAATAATAATAATAGATATAATAATAATAATATTATTAAGAAATTATACCATAATAATAATAAAGATTAATAATCCTATTATTATTATTTTAATATTTATATAATAATAATAATAATAATAATAATAATAATAAGAATAGTAATAATAAATTTAATGGTAATAATATTTATAAGAAAAATAATTATGAGAATAAAATGAATAAATAATAATAATAATAATAATATAACTGTTAGGTCGTGTATATTGAATCACACTTAATTTCGATTAAAGGATAGAGAGAATAAAAGACGAAGGCAAGTTTCACTAATTTTCAATTTTATAAAAAGGAAGAAAGAAATGTGGGAGAGAAGTGAGATTACAAGCCTTAACCCCTTCATTAAGTGAAAGGGTATTTATAGTATGATTATCACACTATCTCTTATTTACTAATTTGCTAAATAGTCCTTCTACTTTGGTTAAGTAAGATATTTTAACTAATCTTACTTATCCTTCTTACATAAACTACTTTTAAGCATAAAACTAATTCTAAATATTACATAAATAATAAACCACTAAAGTATCTATAATCGAAACTTTTTAATCCTAACAATCTCCCCATAAAGGTCGATTATTATGGGCAATCCCTTCTTGAACCAATTGGTCTTCCATTCACGTACATTTCTCAACGTCTCATCTGATCATGATACTTCAATTGTTCTTCAATATATTCTTCATAAAACTCCAAATACTCTGCATTTGCATCATTAGGACTTGGGTCAGCATATTCATACTTCACAACCTTGTTGTATTTCTTCACCATCTGCAAAACCCTATTTAAGGTTGCATCACAAAACTTTGGAATTTCCTTAAGTATCATCACCCCCTTCTTTTTCTTGTTGTTCTCGCATATCAACCCATCTACTGGTTTGGAAATGATGGTCAACAATTTCTTTCTTTCAATACCAGGGAATGTGATTTTTGGAGCAGTAAGGTTGACTTTCTGTTGATAACTTTCCATGCCTATCTAGAAATCATGAACTCTTTCCTATATGACACAACTTCTGATAAAGACAGACAATGATCCTAAGAATCCAGTTTCTCTATAACCTTTTACTTTGCTATTTACACAGTAGATACAAATCTTCAATACCGTTCTTGTTGAGATGTTTGTAGTCTGTTCTGTGATTGCATCCAACTTTCCATTAACTCTTCTCACTACAATATCTGTTATGAACTTATGCTTATGACCCAACTCATATGAAGTTCTGATCACTTCGACTAT
>BQNB010175111.1:0-13194 GCA_026074375.1 Tanacetum coccineum
ATATTTAGGGTTCTCTTATGAAATATTTTTAAAATAAATAAATAATAATAATTAAATTATTACTAAATAAAGTATGATTTGATTTTTTTGAAATACAAATACCCTACTTGACGTTTCCTTTACTAAGTAAAAGATAATAGCATTGTTTCAAACTCCAAAGTGCAAAAAAATGTCAAAGAAGCATTCTTCCAACTTCACCAAAAGCACTAACACGTTCTTCTCAACCAAGCGATATATACCTATTCCATTTCCATTGTCTATCTTTAGTTTGTTCCGCTATAAAAGTATGTATGTCCTCATCATCATCTAACTCAAGTATTGGTTCTTTTAAATATTTTTCATTATATAATGCAAACAAATGCTACATGTATAAAGAAGAGAAATGCAAATAAACAGGAACACCCAACCCCTAAAATCTTTCATTGCACATCCAAGTTGCGTACAATGGAAAATGGGTTTTGCTGGAATCTCATTGTTACAACCTTTAAAATTTACAACCATATAATGTCTATTCATTAACAGCAACCCAACAGCGAGTAATAGAAATTTTCTTAAAAAGGTTTAGATCTTGGAGAAATTGAAACTCCGACTAACTTGCCTAATGCCTGTTGGTGTTTGTACAATCTGGGAAGAAAGATCATTGGCAATGAATGGTTGTGTGAATGTTTGTTTGTGTTTGTACAATCTGGGAAGAAACCCAATTGACAAACCTATTTAAATGAATTTAGGGTTAGTTATATTGTTTGATACATGTTAATGAAATGGATATGAGTTTTGTTCTGATCATCGGGCCGAAACATGATTGTTAAAACAATGTAATTACACATAAGTGTGGTTTTGAACTGAATTTCGTTAGTGTTTTTAGGTGTTCTTCAACATATATCTTTCAATGGGAGATTATGTTCCTTGTTTACCAGAAAATGTGGTGGAACTCGTACTACAGTATAATTCTATCAAGTCGGACAATGGCTAATTGTCTAAAAATATAGTATACTTGACATTTTTTGTGATTAAATGTATTATTCTAAAAACGTGATTATTTCGTGCATATCTTTTCAAATTTTGATTATTTTGTGTACTCCGTGACAAGTCAATCCTATGTGCATTAGGTCACCCTCCAAGTTAACGGCACATTGTCCAAGTCAATGCGAAACACCCCAAAGTACCGCATCTTCTCTCATCTATTTCTCTCTATACATAAACACTCTTTCTTCATTATCTCGTCTAACAAACACGCCACCACTAACACGCCATCTAACACCGCCAACACTGAACCACCACCAACATCCACCGTCCATCACCTCCAGCATAATCCACAGATCCACCATCACCTCCATCGCCTTGTCAAGTAACCAGTCCCCAAATTGACTTTTGTAAACGAACAAAACATTAACCCCTGATATATATCAGTGATGTTGTGTTCGATTTTACTGTTTGAATAACGGTCTTCGGAACTAGTTCGTGACAATGGTGTTATATCCAGAAATAACCATCGAACAACAATTAGGAGGAAGTAAGTTAGAGATTTGAATTTAGATAAAATAGATCGTTTATATGGTTACGGCTATCGTAGCTCCTTATGCAGCTTTGGCTATCTTGGTGCCAAAGTGGTTTACTTGGTATGGATTTCTTGCCATCATATTCATTGCTATTATAGCTCTTGTATGCTCGTACCCATGAAGAAGTCGTTGTATGTTGTTGTGTATCAGTACTTAGACTTTGTGCTGTTGTAATAATTAAGCGATATTGCTCATTGTGTTGTAACTTGTAACTCTATTTATATAGATATTCATAGGCTTCATTTATAAGAATCCCAGATGTGTGCTAAAGTAGTTTCTTAGCTCATCTTATTGGCCAGTTGGGACATAGCAAAAGGTTGGAACCAAGCTTCATGTTTATGCAGGACATTCCAAAGGTGGGTCGTTATTCGTATCCAAGATGAACGGTTTTATTTTGGCTATCAATGAGTTATATTTTAGGTTATATATATGGAAACAGCCGAAGTTAATTCTATGTTGTTATTACACTTCTCACATATCAGATGATACACAAATCGCACTTTCACTTTTGTGTTACTTTGTTGGTTTGGCATATTGGATCATACTCCATGTCTTCATCTGCTTAGGGATGAGATGATTAGATGATAGGGATAGAGATGTGGTTTGGATTTATTGTTGGGGGAAGAGATAGGTTGTTTGGATATAAGCTTAGTAAGGGTGACATGAAATAGTTTAATTACATGGAATTAGAAAAAAAAATGTAAAATAAAATGGTAACCGGTTACTCCCTAAGCAAGTCACCAAGTACACAAAAAGAAATGAACGAAATAATCACGTTTTCAGAATGGTGCATTGAATTACAAAAAGTGGCAAGTATACTACATTTTTAGACAATTAGCCTTATAAACAATGAGCGGTGTATATCCTTTAGAATGATCTTTATTGTTTTAGTATCTTGTCCAACAAAAGATGCGACCTTAGTCGAATAATTGTTGCGTAATCAGCAGAGACATAAACTAGTGGTAAATAGTTAATCATCCAACCGATTTATTATTACTTTACAGGAATCCTAAATTTATGTAACATCAATTCTTATGATATGCCTTCAATTATTTTGAAGTGTCTCGTTTACTTTTACCCATTTATGCTTCAATCATATGGATCACGTATCATGCATATAAGTAGCTTTTAATATTTATGGACAAAAATCAGAAGCTTACCCGGTTCCATCAGAAACGTCCCTAGAAATTTTTCATTTTCTTTGTATTCCCCTTAAACAAGTCCTCCAATCTACGCGCCAAATACAGTGCGCTCAATCATAGCCCCTTTCCTAGGTGGCATACTTGCTGATCCTTCACCACCACCACCTGTCGCCCCTCTAAACTGGGAAAAAATATAATCACCGAACATATTCCTCAGAAATGGGCTCCCACAATGAGACCCTCCCATGTATCCAAATGGACTTTGCATTCCAAAAACTCGGAGAATATATTATCTGCATTCCGAGGATTAAACCTAAATGATGATGAACCACCATCATGGTGCATACCGAAAACCGACCAGCACCCACAGGGGGGCATATCTGCCCTTTTAAACCTTCCTCGCCATACTGATCATAAACAGCTTTCTTCTGTGGATCACTCATAACCTGTTCATTAATGTACACGCAAAGTCCCTTATTAGATAATAAATTCCAATACCACCGGAAAACCGACAAAACAGTTGCTAAAAAATTCAAAAATCGCGCAAGTTTGCTTTTTTTTTATTACCTTATCCAAATCAAACCAATCAAGTAACAAAAAGATTACATTTTAATCAAAACCCTTTGCAAGAAACACACACACGAACTAAACTTAAGTGTAAACTAGGGCTGTTTGCAACAAATTGCAGTGCAAATACACTTGATTCTATTTTTGTCAATTCAAATAAAAAATCGTTACCGAAACCATCCAACTTCTGAAGAACGTTAAAACATACCTTTTATGTCATGTAGGGTGTTTGTCTTAGCTTATTTGATGGGATAATTTGTGAAGCTCCTATTTCTTGGCTTATGAGCTTATGAACTTACATAAGCTATATGCTCAAGTCAATAAGCTTATAAGCCATTACATGTGAACTTGCCCATCACTAAAGCTAAGACAAACACCCCATTGTACATTTTTTGTACATGCAAGTCTCGACCCTTTTAAACGCTTACTTTCATGTAAAGACATCCAATTTACGTATAAAAATGTCAAATTTATACATACGACCAAAACAATCCAACTTCTTGTGAAACCCTTGTCTAATTTAGCCTTAGAAACCAAATTCACTAATAAAACTAATAAAGCAACAAACTTCATATACGAAACATCAAATTTATAATCAAGGTCAGGAGGAATGACACCTCGCTGCCCGTTTCTTATCTCTATTGCAAGAATTTCTTCCACTGTGGTTGATCTCCTGCAATTTCTTATCTCTATTGCAAGAATTACTTCCACTGTGGTTGATCTCCTGCAATATTAAAACAAGAAACCCACATTGATAGTAAAGAAAATATCATGATGCTGATAAATGATATTTTTGTAATCATTTGTGTTGAATGTCAACCCGTCCCAGTTGACCCATTATAAGATTAACTTGTTTTGACACAACTGAGTTACCCTGCCTGCCCATTGTTAATCATTTTGCTAAATGTATAGAAATTAAAGCAATCACCCCTCCCAAAACAAACAAACACACAACAACTAGGGTAGAGTCTCACTCAAAAAAATAAAAAATAAATAAATAAATAATCTCACTCCATATTTGCATAATCAGTAAATCTAAAGTATGTTCCAATTAGGGTAGAGTTGCCAAAGAACATTACCTAAAATGGATGAAAAGTACAGATTGCAACTATATACCGTAAAAAGGGCACCAAAACAACTTTCCCTATATGGTCCACAGTTCACACTCCACAGTCTGTAACTATATACCCTAAAAAACATTTATGTAATTTTTTAAAACTTATGGTAAGGCATATACTGTCATAAAACTTGCATCTACCAACATGTACTATCTACAAATGTCACACCCTCCAGGTCACTGAGTTATTTATACAGGTAATAGAAAGGGCAGCTGCCTTCAAGCACAGAGAAATAAATAACTACTCAGACAAGATTTGACATCTTATTTTTATACGCCCACCACTTGTTTAAGTCAAAAGTAACCTAAGGGAATGGAAGTTTTTTTGTGTAAGAGAGTAAGATATATTAGCTAAACCACATAAGAAAGAATTTTAACATCTTTGTGCTAAAGTATTTGCATAATGGTCTTCATCTTCATCATCACTAATAAAGAATAAGCATGCAAACCATTATCACTAAATTCATTTAAAGTGTGATATCTTTAACAACTCTTATTTTTCTTTTGTCATTAAATGCCCAACTTCACATAAAAGCATTAAAGCATTTCACATAGGATTATAGTAAGCCAGAAGTTACTTATAGGAACCATCTCCAAGGTGGCTTAGTTGTAAGGTGTCCCAAACTCCCAGAAGAGATTAGGATTCAAACCACGTTGGGTGAACATCTTGGAATAGCCAAGGAAAAGTTCATAAACGTGTTTGTTTTGTAGCTAGTTTGTTTTGTGTTTATGGCCTGTCATAAACCCAAGTGTTAGGAGTTTATCAAGCTTTTTAGCTTGAGGTTAATGTGGTACTTCAGCCACATTCCATCTTTACTTAATTTTTTTTTGTTAATTTATTTACCGGGATAAAACCCTTTACCCAAAAAAAAAAAAAAAACGGTTCATAAACGTACATGGGAATACCGGTAAAGCCATGTGCATCATAGCCAAAAAGGCTGGACTTCCCCGATAACCTAAACACATATCCTTCTCCGTTTGCCCGTTTATTAGTTAATCATATGGCACATCTAAGTTGTACTGGTATGTACCTATCATGGCCAAAAATAATTCATGAGATAAGGTAAATAAAACTATAAAATATGGTCCGCACTTTTCTTCTCATTCTAGTTTCCTCTAGCTAATATTTGCTTGATGTCCAAGTGAACACTTTAGTAATTACAAAATTCATACAACTAAATTCTTAGCTTAGCACATATAATTTGAACTGAAAAAGGTAATCAACATATGGTAGACGGAATTCTTTTTTTTTTTTACAAATAGAAGTTAGAGATCACCAGATTAATGATTGTCTACCACAAGCTGAATGGAATACTTCCAATATGCTTACAGCCTTATTGATATTTATACATGCGCATCTTATCTTATATTCTAATATATAGTGCACAACAAATATTAAGTGCCCAACTCCTTAGAACTTGGAAGTGTTCTGTCAAATTGACCCTAATCCATCTAATAGTTGCACAAAGATGTGGTTCGCAGTTTAGCTGGTGTTGCACAAAGACGATAAGCTTATAAGACATTACATGTGAGCTTGCCCATCAGATAAGCCTATTAGATGAATATACTAAATTCCAAAAACAAAAATAATCTATTAGATGATAGATTATTAGATTGGCTACCTTCCAATAATAGTTGATATATTTTTTGATGATTTGTAAGTCAACTATGACTCACTAATATCATCAACTAATTTAATATATTCATCTAATAAAGCCAAGACAAACACCCCATTGTACATTTTTCGTACATTCAAGTCTCAGACCCTTTTAAACGCTTACTTTCATGTAAAAACATCCAAGTTACACATAAAAATGTCAACTTTATACATAAGACCAAAACAATCCAAATTCTTGCGAAACCCTTGTCTAATTCAGCTTAACAAATCCAATTCACTAATAAAACTAATAAAGCAACAAACTTCATATATGAAACATCAAATTTATGCATAAAAATGTCAAATTCATACATAATGCTAAAATTTTCAAGATTTTTCAGAACCCTTGTCTAATTTAGCTCAATAAACATAACCCATCAAATAAGCTAATCCAAACATCAAATATATACAAATCATCAAAAGCTACCACACTTTTTTCTGCTTTTGAGCCAATTTCAAACAAGCCCAAAAAATAAGCTAATCCAAACACCATTCCACACTTACTTTACATTCGCGCCTAAAACGCCTACTTTCATGTCAAACATCAATTTTATCCATTATTAGGCTAAATGTTTTATAAAAACAATTCAAGAGTTTGCAAAACCCTTGTCTTATTAAGGTTAAAAAGCAAACCCAATTCACTAAAACTAATAAAGCAACAAACTTTATCTAAAATAAACTAATCCAAACACTATTGTACACTTTGTACATTCGCGTCTCGCCTCTCTAAGACGCTTACTTTTCATGTCAAAGCATCAAATTAACCCATAAAATTGTCAAATTTATCCACTATACTAATACTTATAAGTTATAAAGCAACAAACTTTACACTAAACTCAAAAAACCGTATCTAAGAAAAAGAGAAAAAGGGGTATGTTACATACATCATAAGCTTTATGCATACATCATGAGCCAATTCCAAACAAGCCAGAACATAAGCTAATCTAAACATCATTGTACATTCTTATATAAACATCCAATAAAAAAATCAAATTTATACATAATCCTAAATTTTTACTATATAAAAAAAAATTCCAGATAACAAAATCCATAAAACCCAATTCACTAAAGCTAATAAAGCAACAGACTTTATATACAAATTTATACATAAGCCTAATTTTTATATAAAAAAAATCTCAAGAATTTGCATAATCACAAAACGTAATTGATTAAAAATAGGGTAAACAAAAAAAAGCAAACATAGTAATTACCGACATCACAAGCTTCAGAGATGATTTGATTTGTGTGAGGATGAAGTAGGTGGTGTTTTGGGTCAACACATTGTCTATTTATATCTTCTAGCAGTTTAATTATATGGAAAATTATTTAAGAAATGGATAACTACAAAAATGTCCTTGTGTTTCTCATTTTTACACCCCTTGCCATCAATCTTTTTTTTCTGCAAATAATGGCATCGATGTTCACTCATTTTTGCATTCGATGTCATTAAAGTGTACTATTCACCAACGCTCGTTACTTTCTTCATTAGTCAAAGGCATTTGAAATGATAAATATACCATTGTTTTCTTCCCTAATTTAATTTTCTTTTTAATTTTCAAGAACCCAAACCTATTAATAACACGCTCGAATCAAGCCCACCACCTAAGGGTTTGCAAGTCACTTGACTAGAACCTCCTAAACTCAGGCTACACTTAGCTTGGTAAAGCATCTCAGGCCGCATAGTACATGCGCATGGGACAACTACCCCCAACTGCCGCTAACGGCTAAGATGTACTATCTGATGTGAGGCAGTGGGAGACACAAAGAGGAGACAACCACTTCCTCGTATGGGCCATGATGATAACGACACTTGTCCTTCTTGTCCGCCCTTTAGATGATCAACACGTGGTCTTCCCACTATCGTTGATCACTCCCTAAAGGGTTTACCTCTAAACCCTAATGTTTCTCTATAAATAGAAATCATTCACGACTTTTCCAAGTAAGTTCATTCACTTGACATCAAATTATTACACCTAGTAACTCTCCCACACTACAAAGACAACTTGTTCAAGTGTTACCCGAGCTTCACGATCTTTATCATAACCATCGGGTCCTTACCATTCAACACGGGAAACCAAGTAACACAACCATCCCAGATCCTCTCTTAAACACGTTTTACATACCTTACGTAAACATGACGTCATCCATTAAAGACATGATATTTCATAAACACAAACTTTAAGCTTATTATGCCACTTTTCATAACAAACAAGCCTAAAAGATACCACTCTTCACTCTTCTTTTACCTAGATTTTCAACAAAAATGACTTGTGACACACCCCCTCAAATTTCGAAACTAACAAGCGACCACTCTGGACCCATTCAAGTGGAAGACCTCACACACCTAAAGGAAAACCAACACTTTCTTGAAATTGAGGGTCACCAGTCAGGTGGAAACCTCACAAGAAGACAAACAGGAGAGGTGCATGCAACAAATGGCTACGTCGGTCTCCATGCAACACTTTTCCATGAAGGAACTACACGGCCTAGCGACGAACAACAAGTCCTCAAGTCGCCTCCAAGCAGGCCAACTCAAGACAACCGAGGTCAGGGAAGCTCAGGGGGATCCAGGGTACAGTCACGGGTAGATGACTTCGTGACGCCAATCCCAAATAGATTCGAC
This sequence comes from Tanacetum coccineum, assembly GCA_026074375.1. NCBI lineage: Eukaryota > Viridiplantae > Streptophyta > Magnoliopsida > Asterales > Asteraceae > Tanacetum > Tanacetum coccineum. The sequence goes on from BQNB010175111.1 coordinate 8,666, forward strand.
ACAAGGGTACAAAAAGGAGATGGGTCACAGTACATCCAGGTGACGTCGAACATAACGGCCTTCTTGAAACAAATGGTAGAAGAACAAAGGTTGGCTAGTTCTCAGGTAAATGCGTATCCAACCAACTATTTTTTTCCATTTACCCATTCATCTAGCAATCAGGTCACTTCACCAACCGACACTACTTCTCAGGTTAACATCACCATGAGCCTAGCTCAAAGAGACACCCTAGTATCCCTACTTAGTGCATCACCACAAAATAACGCTTCCCATGCACCCTCCCTTACCCAGGCACAAGGTAACCTAGTTAGGCTACTCACTAAAGTACTCACAGGGGTGAAACAAAAGCGTCATTCTAGTTCCTCAACTCCTAATCATCTCAGGGCAACATCAATAGATAGGGAATAGTTTGTCCAATGGATATCAGACTAGGAACTCCCTGATGACCTAGTTATGCCTAAGAATGTCGACATGTACAATGGCCAGGGAGACCCAGACTCACATGTTGTTGGAATTAGTGATCTTATATCCTATTATTACACATAGTAATATACGAGCTACGCAGCGGAAAATAAACACATATAGCATATATAATTAACATAAATAAATAAAAGGAAACCGTGTACCTTTTAGCAAATAAGCTAACAAAGAAAAAAGCTTAATTGATCACGTATGTGTGATCCTTGAGAAGCACGAAACCTCAAACCGAGTTACCAAAGTAGGCAACGTCTATGTGTATCCACACTACACATCTACCAATATTACCCGAATGCTAATTCGTCGACTAACGATTATCGAATACCAAGTACCCAATATACTTAAAAAGATCAAAACTCAAAATCCATTTCGTGAGGTTTTCTTGGATCGACCAAATGAAGAGAAAAAGATAAGATGTGACGAATGAATAAAGAACTAGGACCCTCTTTATATAGTGTTAGGATTAGGGTTAGTTAGCTTCGGGAAAAAGCTACCTAATCTTGACACAACCACCCTTCCCTTTCATCTCTGTAAGTCGACCCCTATAAGGTCCAAAAAGGAGCCCCTCGAGTTTGAATTTTTGACTATTTAATAACTTACGTACATTTACATATTAATTAAATGGCTAATGGTTAATTATTTGTAACACAAACAATTAACGACCGTTAATTATAATCGTTGGGCAATTAATATAGGGCCAATGACTGAAATGAGCCGAGAGATTTTATTCCAACTAATACTCTTTTTAGTGAAAAATTCCAAATATATCCAGCACGGCTTCTCGACAATTTTGATTTTTATGACTCCACCAAAAGGTTGCAATAGTTGTTTGTTGTGTTTGCTACTTTTACGCCAAGTCAGCGGCTTTTTTACTCGATGTCAAATGTTTACTTCGATAAAATAAATTTTATCTTTTGTTTTTATGATTTTTTTTTTTGTGTTTTACAAGAAAGACAAAAATAATAGATAATAATACTATTATTTTTAAATTGATTTATATATTTCAATCTGTGACTTTTTGTTTTTTCAATTAACAACTTTTCAAAATTTTCCCTTTAGTTTTTATTATTTCCCAACACGAGTTCCTAAGCAGGTTAACCAAAGGGGTAAGCACAACTACCACACACACTAGCCTAATTCAAGCACAAACATAACCACACACTCACATACACATGCCAATAAGTCTTCTATAGTAGAACTGAGTAAGGTAATGTATCTCTTGGGTTTTTCCACTATTGTTTATTGTTTTTGAGTTAATTTAATAATGTTTAAATTGATTTAGGGTTTAATTAAATAATTAATTTAGGGTTTAACTTGTCGGGTTATTTGTGCAAATTGGTTTCTGTTTTTGTGTATTTTACCTTTGATCCCCTTTTTGTTGTATTTAAACCCAAAAACCTTATATCCATGACATTTTTTATTATATATAAATGATTATGTTAACTTTTAAGTAGGTAATTGATTTGTAATGTGTAATTTTTATTTGTTAATGTAGCCGTATGACTACAAAGTTACCATACGGTCGAGGCCTTCTACGATTCCGTTGATTAAAGAAAGGTTATCTAAGACCAATAAGTGACTGAAGCTTTTTAAAGACACTGTATTTGGAAAGTATTTAGATCTCAATGTGGAAGACAATGATAACCATTTGCTGAACTATGTTCTTGACCATCAAAGGCCCGAACTCAGTAAGAGTATTGATGCAAATCTTGTATTTGACATTGCTGGTCATACGTTATTGTTTGAAAGGTCAGAATTTTGCTTGGTGACCAGTTTCGCTTACGGGAAACTTGTTTTCCCTGAATATATGGATGACGGCATTCCTCCTTTTCTTAGACGTGTGTTTCCGGACAAAGTAAAAAAAACTAGAAATTAAGGCTAGTTTGGGTAAAGCTGTACAAGGTAAAGCTGCACAAGGTAAAGCTGCAAAAAGGTAAAACTGCGAAAGGTAAAGATGCAAAACGTAAAGTTTCACAAGGTAAGGCAGCCCAGCCAAGTGACAAAGGTGATATACACAGTGTGACAATCCTAGACTTAAGATCATTGATTTGGGACGATGAAAAGTGGAAAAAGTTAAGTGTTGAGGATTCCGTACGTGTTTGTTTGTTATACATGTCGGAACAGATTTTTATGGGGAAAGAGGATAAAAAGGTTGTCAAGAATAGTTTGCTGAGGCTGGTAGAGGATCTAGCAGCTTGGGATGATTTTTCTTGGGGTGAATACTATTGGGAAGAATTTTATAAGAAGGCGTGAATTTTATTGACAAACACAGAGACACTCACATCAACTTCAAGAAAAAGAATCCTTCTAAATTACCAACTTAATCCATATCCTTCTAAATTACCTTAAATTTGTTTAGACGTCTTATCTATTTGTCTAACTGACAACATTTATAGGTTTGGATATTGGAATCGTTCCCTAACAGTCACCACTGGTGGTCTAAAGAATCAGAAGTGATACCAAGGTGTCTTGCGTGGACCAGGAGAGAAGGTTTTGAAAAACGAAATTACCCTCAACTGTTTAGGCCGGTAATAACCATTAGCATACCATAACAAATTCAAATTATGATATATTGTTTAATTTCGATGTATGTGTTCTAATTACGACCATGTTATGATTTTATTATAGGATTCAAATCCAATTACTCAGATTCGACCGACTTTGAAAGAGAGATATGAGAACTGGTGTAGAAAATCGTATGACTATGTTGCGTGTAAGGAAAAATCTGAACAGGTGGATGACCAAAACGGGTTCACTCGTGATGATGAACCTGAAGCTGAACAAGATGGAAGTGGTACCTCAGATAGAGCGAGTGCAGGAGCTAAAGTTGAAGAAACAAAATCAACTAGAGAGATTGCGCTCGAAGAAGAGCTTGATTTGTAGAAAAGTAGATACGTCGAACTAGAGTCGTATTACAAAAATTTAGAAGCGTTTGTTGAAATAGCTAGAAAGAATTCGCCCGGGTTGTCTTTCCCAACTCCCAATGCAAAGGTTTATCTAAATTACCACAAATTAATATCCTTCGTATATTTGTAAACAATAATTTAATAACCGCATTCATTCATTTAGGCCACGAGTATTTGTGGATGAAGCTGATGTTGCAGCCGATGATAATGCAAAGGTTTGTTTAGCTTGACAAAAATTTGTATGAGAAGTATTACAATATTAAACAATAACTGCATTCATTTTATTTAGGCCACAAGTGTTCGTAATGATGTTGGTGTACCTAATGCCGCAGCCGATGGTAATGCAAAGGTTTGTTTAGCTTGACACAAATTTGTATGATTCATATTATTAAACAATACCCGCATTCATTCATTTAGGCCACGAGTGTTTGTGATGATATTGATCAAGCTGATGCCACAGCCGATGATAATGCAAAGGTTTGTATAAATTATAAACCAATCTTCATTTTGTTATACATGAGACACCTTATATTTATATAAGTATCTAATGATAGATACACTTAACGATACATCCCACCTTAGGTGCCCATTTTTCATGTTTACAACACGCCAGTTGATAATGAAAACGTATTAATGAAGGATGCACATGACATTATCAATCATACAGACCCTTCGATCCAGGCGGTTTAGAGAAAAAAGGAGACGGTTTAGATGAAGTAAAAGCTAATCAGGTAATTATTTCTTATGAATTGGTGCTGTATTTTCTGATTGAGTATTCTTGTAAACGTACTCCTGCCTTTTAACATATTAACGTCTCATACGTATACGTTTTCAGAAGGATACCGAACCAGAAGTAACTGTTGTCAAAAAAACAAGAAAAAAGAGGATGAGTAAGTGACAAAGACAATTACATACGTCCACTAGAAGGAGTTCAAAGAGACACATTCAGGAGGTGGTATAGGCGGCTGATAATGGAGAGGTTGTGAAAGAAACCCAACTCCCAGATTCGCATGAGGTATCTGTCTTTTAATTTATAAGATCTTTAGTAGTTTTCAGTTTGTTAATACTATTGACGGATTGTTTAGGATGTTTTCCAACCACGCGCTTCGAAAAGAATGAAGAAGGAGACTCTATTATCACACTGGC
>BQNB010175113.1:0-10688 GCA_026074375.1 Tanacetum coccineum
AGAGCCCCCCACTTACGGACCTCATGAAAAACCAGTCTCGACGGCTTCTACAACAGGTCTTGCAAGTACTTTTTGTAGTAGTGTGTTACAAACATTTTTATAACTTTTACAAAATATTTTTACATTTAAAAAAAATGTTTTATTCAAAATAAATATTTTGAATTTAAATTTTCTACCTAAAACGGCTAGAAATATATAAGAAAAAGCCTCCCCTAAAAAAGACAAAAAAGAGAGCGTCTTGGCCTGGGCGGCCCCCTTAAATATAAGGGTGGGCCCCTTAGTGATAAGGGGGCCGACACATGAGCTAAGGGGACCGGTCAGACAAAAAGCTCTCAGATTTGCCTATACATACAAGACAGTTCCCTACTGGTTTTCTCGCCTCTTGCACATTCATTCTTGTTGTTCTAAATCAGTTTATACATTTCTTTCTTTCCTTTGATCATTAAATCATAAGCCTTTGTTTCTAAGTGATCCAAGCTTATATCCTCAAGTGCAAGAGAAGAATACTTCCTACCATCAAGTGAAGGAGTATTATAGCTTAGTGTGTGTCCTTGTAACTTTGTTGCAATTGTATTATATCTTGTAAATTATTTGTGTACATTGTGAAGGTATGTATAGTTGTTAGATCGTGGTGATCATAGGAAGGTTAGTTAGATCGTGGTGATCATAAGAAGTTTAGTAAGATCGTGGTGATCGTAAAGAGTTTAGATAGATCAGGGTGTTCGTGTTAGTGTCTTGGTGAAGTGAAGTTGTGATAGTGAGGTTAGTATTTTAGTCCTCAAAATACAAAAGGTGTGGTAGATTGGTTCTAGCTAGGATTAGAACTCGACATTTGGCTTAGTGTCGGAAATCAATGTAAGCTAAAGTTGGGTGTATGATTTTCTCCGCCTAAAGGGAGCTTGTTGACTAGTGAAGTAACTCTCGAGTTGGGTACTCTAGGAGTGGAGTAGGGCGAAGAGGTGCTTCGTGACCGAACCACTATAAATCTTTGCGTCCGGTTTGCATTTCCTTTCACTCATCTATTTACTTTTATACTCGCATTTATCTCTTTATATTTACACTTGCATTATGTAGATAATTGCGTGTCGTGTTTCTTATATACTTTGATTATGTTCATGTCTTGAATAAATGTGAATATTAAGCTTAGGTTTGTATAGTTAGTGTAGAACTAATATAAACACTCTTCATATTGCATCAAGCTTGATTGGCAATTTGATACAAAGCATTTTATGTTTTTAAAACGGAAACCTATTCACCCCCCTCTTTGATTTCCACAATTGATATCAAAGCCATGTCGCTCTAATTTTCAAAATAAATGGTTTTAAAAATTGTTGCGGTTGTCGTAAGGGACTTCTATAAGAAGTTTTACAACTCTCTAGGCAGTGTACCTAACCGTTGTAGTGTAGTATAGGCAAGACTCGGGGCTTGTTATCGTTCTCTAGGGGAATGGTTGGGAATGCTTGATCACGGTCTAACAGAATTCTAAGGATTGAGAGAAGATTCTTTTTGTGTTTTTATGTTTTATGAAAGCGGTAAATCATATGTTTGAGAGATTGGTTGGTTTTAACTATTAAATTATATATAAACTACGCTACTGGTGATAACAATATAATAAAAGATTGTGTTTATTTAATCATGTATTACTCCCTAGATTGCTTCTCCTAGTGTTGTTGCTTTGTCACACTTGTGATGATCTATGTAATTATTTCCTAAGTCATGAACGGATTACACGAACCCGTCGTCTATTTAATATTCTGTTAAGGCAACGCACAAGTAAGATAGTATGAAGACTATTACAAGGCCCCTAAGAGTATATTAAATGCAATTGAAATATATTAAGAGTAGATCAACCATATAAGGGGCAAGGTAGTATGAAGACTGTTACCCGATGGTATCCTTTCTACACAATCATGTTTTCCTAGACATATCAATAGCGATACAGACAAAAGCTAGTTTTCTAAGACCTAACATGCATATTCATCACAAGAAGCAACACCACTAAGATCTACATCCTAGGTTTCATACAATTATAAATAAACACAATAGAAGGTTTAGCCAAGCATGTTAAAGAGAAAGCAAGAACAGATAAGAATCACACAACAAGACATATTGAATGATTAAGATAGTCTTACTTGATTAAAACATGAATTAAAGAGAGTACAATAGGGTTTTGAGGCCCTAAACTCATCCCTAACAGCTGCTAAACAAACTAGGGTTCGTCCCCTTCTTTTACTCTAAAGTTACACACTTAAAACCCTAAAAACGGATTTGTATTTATAGGAAAATTGTTGTGATGGCGTCGCGTGTTAATCGTGACGCCGTCATGAATAGAATATTCTAGATAATAGGCTGGGTCGTACAGTCTGACGCCGTCTGGAAATCTTGTGACGCCGTCTTGAGATGGGTTGTGACGGCGTCACGTGTAATCTGTGACGCTGTCTCCAGCTTCTGAGTAGAAATTCTTGAGAGATGTTGGTGTAGGTTCGTAGTCTTGTCCGTTTCTTCTCCAAATGAGCCCAAGTCACGTATATTTCCTCTAAATGCCTTCCAAATGCTAAATACCTAAAAAGGAATGATTAAGTACCTATTTTGGGCATAAATGAACGATTTAGGAGGTTAAACGACCCCGAAAAAGTGTATAAAATGACACCTCATCAAATACCCCTACACTTGGGATTTGCTTGTCCTTAAGCAAATGGGCTTTTCTACCTAGACAATAGCAATATTAGGGTTATTTTACGTACTCTTTAAAAGTATTTTACAACACAACCTTCTAGACCTTGTAATTAAAAGCACGAAAAGTAAATACTAGCACCTCACATAAGTGTTTGGGATTCTCTCTTTCACTCGGGTGTATAATAAATTATAACATAAGGGGGAAATAGAAAATCAACACTCATTACCTGTCATAGCATATAAATTACCATAGGCTTGGTAAAGGATCAAACCTCCACCGCTAGGGGCAAGCATTATTCATTACTATCTAAGAGGTCTTTTTAAAGGGTTGTGGGGTGTAGGTGTAAGATAACATATAATGGAAACGGAAACGGATGGGATACATTTGGGTGGCCTTGGGTAAATTTGGAGTGGAAGGGTTAGCTAATTATTTACATGAATACACTTTGGTTTGGTTGCTATGCCAAGACTCGGACAAAGATATACAAACTCTACATAACTCTACATCAATCTCTTTCTTTTTCTTTTCTATTTTTTTGTTTTTTTAATAACATAATACATTATAACTTAGGGTTTTATAACACGTACCCCTACACTTGAGCTTTTACATGCTTGATATTTACAATCTAACTAATGACCCGATTTGAGGTGGATCAAAATAACATGGAGATCATCTAACAAACGTATGAGGGTATTGACTTAACTTTTCTTCCATATTCTTCTGCGAAATAAATACTACCATGAATCCCAATAATCCCAAAACTGTATTTACAAGGATAAGAACTTAGCAACCGTGTAGTCAATAATTAACTTGGGTTAAAACAATAATGTACTAAAAATGAGTACATACAAGGTGGGCTAAGGCGATTTGGGTGTAACGATTGGTTTAAGGGTGACAATGCTCTTTATTAATAGTCCGGCTTAACCAGAAAATTACAAGAACCGTGAAAAAGGATAGGCTCGGAGGGTTGTACTAGAGGTATCCTGCACTAAAGGTGAGTGCATGGCAGGGGTGTGGGATAGTTATATGATCGGTGTGACCATCATAAATATTACAGGTTTAAAACATGGGTTAATCCTAATGCCTCTTATCAAGCAAATCCTAACACTTACTATGTGGTCTCGGGATGCATCACAAAAACAAGTTCTAGAATTTAATATACTACCAGTACACTCTCATAATCCTAAAGTAACCAATACCAATATTCTAGAAAAGGTAACAAAACCACGCACACACATCTGTAACGACGGAACAGACACACATGATTGCTTACTCCTTAACTCGAACAAGCTAAAGGTATAACATCTAAGGGCGAACCTCATAATTTGGGGGTGGAATTTAAGGGTTTTTGTGCTAGTAATATAAATTCCTCTCCATGAGACGCTCTTAATACTTGTTTTTCGTCGATATGTGTCATAAAAAAATTTAAATTTGGGTCAAAATCACCTCTTATGCTATGTTTCGATATATTAACCATCATTTTAAGGACAAATCAAATGGCAAATGAAACAATAGTTTCTAAGGCTTATTTTCCCCTACACTTAAGTTGAACATTGTCCTTAATGTTCTTTAGAAGTACCCGTAAAAATGAATAAAGGGATAAGAGAACAAGGAAAAGAAACTAGTACTCCCCTGGTTTGCTCACTAATGGAGAAGAAACATGCGATAACTGGTTAAATCGTCCTCCAAGAATCATCCAATGAAACTTCCTAATAATTTTCAAGCTTCTTCTCATCAAATATAACCTAAAGTCAAAGACAAAGACAACTATACCAAGCATACAATGTGCGATATACAAATATACAATATGAATTTAGGGTTTGACTCGATAAAAGCAGTAAGCTTGGATGAGAGAATTGTCAAAACTCATTGGTTTTGCAGAATTTTATAACAGAAGATTACATATTTTAAATGTTATGCAAGTTTTATTTTCAAAAATAATTAAAAACTTTAAGTTTTCTGGACCTGGGCGTTTGACGCCGTCAGGAAAATCCTGACCCCGTCACAGGTGTCGTGGTGACGGCGTCGCGTGTAAATCGTGACGCCGTCTCTACGTTCTGTGAAAACGAAATTTTTGTTTTTGATGAAAAACTTTTCCTGCACTTGATTCCATAAGTTAATTCCTGTACAAATAGCTGCATAAAACCTGAGATTTGACAATTTACTCATATGACTCAAAACTGACGCGAATTAATCTAAACAAATTATTTAACATGCTTGAACTTGGTTCAAAAACCGGATAGATTCCCCTACACTTATTATTTGCAAAATACCTTTGACTGAAATTAAGACGAGGTTAAAAACAATACAAAGCATGATTACAAGATAGAGTTCGAACATGATAGAATAAAATGAAAAGAGTAAAACACTTGACACTCTAAATTGCGATAAAAGTAAATATTGGGTTGCCTCCTAAAAAGCGCTTTTCTTTATTTTACGAGTCTTGTAGCTAGACTCGAAGTCACACGTCCTTACGTGACTTCATGAATGCTCATGTGTCCCCGAATGAGCCATTCTTTCATACTGTCAACCACTTGGTATTCGGGACCTAGGTTTAAGCAATTTTTGTACATGAATTTATTCTTTTCTTGGGGGTGCTTAAGTCCGTTTATCAAATCATTTTGGCTAAGTTCTAACAGTGGTAGGACCTTACTCCAATTAAAGTTCTTGAGCCTAGGTATTGTACGTGGCATCCTATATGTGTATGTGTCGAAGATTTTAGTAAATGAGACCAATCCTTTAGTGATGTCATATCTGAGCTTAGTGATTTTCCTAAAGGGTCTGCCCATCAAGACTTCAGCCATGTCACTCATGATAAACTCTCCTATGTCTTCTAACACAACAAAATCCATGATATAGGTGAAACTCCCTGTAGAATACAAGTAATCTTTGATCTATCAACCAAGAACTAAAGAGAGAAAATGGGAGGAAGGATGTATTTTCTAGTAAGAGAAAGTAGAGAACATAAAATGCATTAAGTGGAAATGAAACACACAACCAACCAACCACCTCTCCAAGGCATAGAGAGGTGTATTTATACTTACAAGGGTGTATGGGCCTTGGCTTAATGGACTAATCTATGGGCCTTGGTCTAACTAACTTCATAAGTTTCCAAAAATTACTTAACGAGCTAACGACAATTATCTATGGAAGCGTCCGACACTTTCCTAGGAATTTCGTATTCCTAACAATCTCCCCTTAAGGGAGGTCGCTCCATTTTACAAAAACTTAAACCTAGCATACAATGCTTTATCTTTAGTATTGAGCTCGTTTAACTTCAATCATTAACTTGTGATTTGATGTAGTGATCATAGACTTTAGGTCTTGAGCTTGTTCCTTAGCTTGTCTTAAATGTGATCTTGAACACCTTGAGATCATCAACCAAGCATAATTGCTCTTTCGCCATCTTGGAACTTGTACGCTTCTGACCTCGATGCTCATACCCGTTCATGATTTGTTACTTGAAAAGCTTAATGATCCATCTTCTTGAAATTCTTTAACTTTACACTTCGGCACTAGATTCGAGAAAGACGTTCGGTATTAAAGTGACGGAAACTTTTTTGAAATTCTTTGACTTTAATACTTCGTCACTTCAAGAAAGACGTACGGTATCAGAGTAGCGGAAGTCTTGAAACATGTACTTGAGCTTTCATGATGTCTTTATGTTTGTTGGTCGGGTATGAGCATGTGGCTATGAATCTGTGAGTCAGCTGGAATCAGGTACCTTCACCTCCATCTTTATGTATCCTGCATTAAAATAGTTAGCAATAAATTGGGGGGACGAATATGACTTTGTCATTTCCGCACAGTTTTTGGTTGGAGTAACCTTCGAATCCGTAAGGATCGACCCTGACGATCAGGTAGATTCAATTTAAGAAGAATCTCCTTGACAGGATTTCCAGCTAAAGTATAGAATCTTTCTAACACATTTGCATTAGATTCATCAAACTCAGCATGTTCTCATTATCGGAACGTCTCAAAGCAGACAACACGATAAGAGTGAACCAGTGAGTTACTATCTCACCGATTGAAATAGAAAAATCGATTTGAAAATCAATCGACGTGTCACTTGCTAAAGTGTTTTTTGTGACACATCGATAGTGTTATTCATTTCAAAATTCATCATCAATCGTCAATTCATAACCTGGAACAAGTTTGATTCTTATAGAATCGCACCATCATTTCTTTCTAGTTGTCACAAGTTTGATTTGTATAGAATCGCACAAGTCACCTACCATGAGCTTGTTTGATGTTGGCTCAAGCAGGATTTATATCTTTATTGTGAATGAAAATAAACTTGGATTTTCTACCAAATCACAAAGGAAATGCGTAGGAACCCTGTATATTATTTCCGTTATTCACATTTGTAAGAGATAGCAAAGCAATAATTTGACCAAGTGTCCTAATGAGATTTATAGATGATCTCTTTTGGCTCTAGACTCAATAGTGCACTTTTGTTTTAGTGATCGGAGGCTGGAGCAGACTGCTATCTTTTCAATATCAACTAACTCGGAGTGAGAAAGTCGATAGCAATGCTATGTAATCTCCATGAGGAAATGAAAACAAGAGTCTGTTGAGAGACCTTGAGTGGCAAGGGAGGGTTTGTGCATAGCATCATTGGTCTCATTATTGTCCCTTTAATATCAGAACAACATCTTTAGTGTATTTGACAGTTTATGTAATAGACCGCCGGTTGTCTTCTGCCTAAGTGTATGGAGGGCTTCTTTCTTTACACCCTTTATCCTTACATTTCTTTTTCATTCTTCAACCCCTTCAATGCTTACCGAGACTTCATGACTAACACCTTGTTGGGTTTGTTCTAGTGTTAGCTCCATCTCAGTCGGCATTATTCCTGATTCTCACTTTTTCTCCTTTTATATCATACCTAAGGACTTCTATACTAACTAGTAGATATCCCTGGGTAGATCCCTCCAGTTCTGGCTGGATCATGGGATTTGAATACCTATGCCTAACCGCCTTATAACTCCATAAATTTAAGTACATGGTCGGTCTTTTGGGTATTTCATCACAATCCTTCCAAAATCATTGAAAAGTTCAATCAAAGTGTTTGATATAAATATCAAAAGATTTACACTTTGAGAGTTTTTCATTATCACTAAAAGCTCCCCCTTAACATGTGCACCGTAATCGTAGTACATGCTAAGCGTGGAGTGCATTGAGTCCATTTTATATGATCACATTTTAGTATACATTAGATGCAGTTTAATCACATTTTCTCCCCTTATCCAAAATGTTAATCCCTTGATATTTTGGATATCAATTGATTAAACGTTCGGGGACAAAATGTTACACAATATCTAATAGGAACATTTTAATGCTCCCCCTCAAATTATGAGGGTATATAAGACAGTGCTGAGTACAATAATTTGAAATTTTTTGAATTTACTAAGAAATTCTTGAAAATTTTGTACTCGAACACTCCTTATTATCACCATAAGTCTACACTTACATATATACAAATTCACAAGATTAATATGTACGAGGTTTGACCTGAATAATGAGAACATCATATGATAGAATCATATGGTTCTTTGTCGCAACCGTAGGTCTTCCCTGTAGTCTCTCTTAAGAAGTTGTCTTAGCTTCCCCCTAAATTAGCAATCCTTTCTTGAGTAGATTCATACCTTTCTTGCAAGCCGCATCAAGCAGTCTTAATGTATAAAGCCCAGAAATCTGAAGTACACAGTTAACCCTTTCAAGAATTTGTTACCGCAACACCAAAGTCAATTAAGTCTCAGATGAGCGCATTTCTCTCTTCAGGATATTGATGATATAAATTGCAACACCAAAGTCAACTAAGTCCCGAATGTCACAATTATTCCCTCTAAGTAGTCGAAATGATAACACCTAAGTCAACTAAGTCCCAAATGTACTCATTTCTTTTTGTAGAATACTGACTGACTTAAGGAATCATCATACCTATGTGTACCTCTTTTATCAAATACTTCTACTTCTTTTAAGAATAAGCTTAGGGATTGACCATTTAAGGAAGCATTAATTGAATCAGAAAGAACTTTTCTCATGTTTTAAATAATTATACTCCCAACACTTCCCCCTGGGGACTCAAATGATGCATACTGACTAAAGACGAGATGTCTCTTCCACCATGTGATTGAAATAGTGCACCCAAAAGATTCAAAAAGGCCTAAAATCAAAAGAAGCTAACCTCAAAAGACAAAAGAAGCTAACCTTAAAAGAAGGCCAATGACACTATCAAGTATACTCTACTCCTCCCCCTTTGCTGGTTTGACACCTCGGAATCAACAAAACTTTGTACGCATACATACTTGAGATCGTGTTTGAAGAATTAGTAAGCTTAAATCTATTCCGTGAGAATCAACTTCAAGGCTTTTAAAACTATGAAAGTATTTCCAAGCATTCCTAAGTCTTTTACAAACTATGAGGTGTTGGCAATATTGATCGAATGTAGTTTAAGGCCTGAATTCACTAAGTCTCAAAGTGAAAATAAGTCCCTAAAGTTTGAAACAAATGACATCTAAAGCTCTTGTAGTTAATATAAATTAACTCCCCTTGAAATTGTTATCCGTCATTATCAAAAACTTTATCCGTTTATTCCGTGACTTATTTTGAAAGACCATTTTAAAAGATTATTTGATGACGCTTTCTCCCCCTTAAATAATGACCCGTTTTCTATTTAAAGAGTTGTTGTCATTGTTTGAGTGGTCGAATTGTCTTTGAAAATCTTTTTGTGATTACTGAAAACACTGATTCATTATGAAGACAACTTTTTACCAATAAAAATAAGATTTCTCTTATTTTGACAAAGAAATGCACTGACACGTACATTAATTTGTAATATAGGAAGCACGGGTTGTGATGCAAAGTAATCACAAGCCTTTGCATGGTCATAAAGTAGACCATGCCCGAGAATAAATTCCCGTTGAGAGGTCAAGTTTTCTTTTTGAAATACTTGCCTTTAAGATGATGACCGGGTTGCTATCTGAAATAATAGCAAGCCATTTGGCATGTTTTGAAAACATTTGAACTTCTGCTCGAACTTCATTTACAGCCTCGTATCATTATTGAATGACATTTCTAAGACCGTAAATGTTATCAATTTTTAGAAGACATGCCATTATTACCCCTTTTTATGTTTTTCTCATTTTTTTAAAAAAAAATTCTTTGGTTTTATGAATATTATATTTTTTTATTTTGTTTTTTATAAAAAAATTTAGAAAAATGAAATATCTTTTTGGTTTTTATGGTTTTAATATATATACATATGATACAGGATATTTGAATAGGTATCACCACTATTCATCAACTTCATCTACTAATTGTTTGAGAGTCTCCAGCGTAAAACTCCGCATTCCTACCTTGTTGATAAGAAATTCAATTCTTTCTCTTGCAAGGGCTTTTGTGAAGATGTCCGCCAGTTGATACTTCGTATTGACAAAGTAAAGTTCAGTCACCTCATTCTCAACATGCTCCTTGATAAAGTGAAATCTGATGTCTATATGCTTCGACCTGGAATGTTGAACATTGTTGCAGCTTAAGGCAATAGCGCTTTTGTTATCACAGTACATTGTAATTTTATTGAATCCAAGGCCATAGTCGGTAAGATGTGATCTCATCCAAAGGATTTGAGCACAACATCCCGACATAGCAATATATTCAGCTTCCGTACTAGATATATGTTGGATCATTTTCTGAATAGATCTTAACCTTTAGCTTGTAAATTGTTTGTTCCTTTAGATAATTCTAAAGCAACAATAATGAAACACTGATTTGAACACTATTGATTATGCGAAAACTAATCAATAATGCTAAGAAGAACAATATTAAGAATCACAAAAGAACTTTATATTATAACTTGAATCTGCCTAGGTTATAGATTACAAAAACTATGATTGCTAATCGATCTCTATTGATATGTGAAAAACTATATCTACTAAATATTCCCAGGGTTCCTTTTATAGACTAAGGAAACCATAATGGGCTTTATAAAATGCGTTAAGAGATAATGCAT
>BQNB010175114.1:2997-13193 GCA_026074375.1 Tanacetum coccineum
TCCCCCAAAATCATCAATTAAAAGAAATGGATAACGTTGAGAATGTTTCTGGTAAAATTCTAACTTCACATTATATATATTATGCCGATTTTGATGTTATTTAAAGTTTTATTCATGTTTTTTATAATTTAGGGCTTATTCATTGATGATAGTTTAGGGCTTATATCCATTGATGTATATTATGCCGATTTTGATGTTATTTAAAGTTTTATTCATGTTTTTTATAATTTAGGGCTTATTCATTGATGATAGTTTAGGGCTTATATCCATTGATGTATTAAATTTCGGGCCTTTATATATATATATATATATATATATTTATTTATTTATTTATTTATTTATTTATTTATTTTATTTTGAATTTAAATTTAAATACTTTATACCAAAATTCTATTATTTCCAAATATTCATAACTTGAGAAAAACACCAAATAAGAAACTCCGTGTTTTGTTTTTGGTTCATAAAAACATCAAATTTAGAACTTCTAATTAGGGTGGATGTTCATGTTTTGGCACACAAAGATGACCAAAAGTAGAACATAAGTAACTGTTCTGTTTTTTATTCACAAATAGCACCAAAAGTAGAACAGGAGTCTAGGTTTTGATGCTCTTGTTTTGGTCATATCAAATAACCAAAATAAGAACTCCTACAGTTGTTCTGATTTTGGTTCAGAAAAACACCAAAATAAGAACTCTAATATATGTTCTGTTTTTGGTTCATAAAAACATCAAACTAAGATAAAGATTACACAAAAACTTATTTAAAGATTACACAAAAACTTTTCCAAAACTTTTAGCACTTATCCTTTTAAAGATAGGTTTTCAACTTAAAAGGAAAGTAATTAATCAATTTAATCAAAATTTTCAAAATAATTATATATTTTTTTATAAAAATTTCGGCCCTCTATATATATATATATTTATTTATTTTATTTTGAATTTAAATTTAAATACTTTATACTAAAATTCCATTATTTCCAAATATTCATAACTTGGGGTTTTTATTTCCAAATTCTTTTATCATACCATATGTTATATTTCAAAATTAATAATATGAAATGAAATATTCAAATTTTTAAAATTCGGGTTTTACAACCCTTCCCCTCTAAAAGAAAATTTCGTCCTCGAAATTGAAGTAGAAAGACTAAACGAAACGGATACGAAACCACACGAATCTGATCTAACGGATACATAACCACATGAAGCAGGTGATAATTGAAACCTCTCAGAAGCGACATATCATGCACATAAAATCATTTCAGAGGTAACGCCAAACGATAAGAAACTTTACCAAAATGATCTAAGATTTCAAACGGATCGATAAATCGCGAACTCTAATTCAAACTAACACGTCGGACACCTCAAGGTGGAGATACCTCGAGAATAATTGCAATAGATAGGGAGCAATGAAAGAGAGACTACAGAATGCGTCACACCAATACCGAATAAAATAACAATATCACGATAGTGGAGATAAAGAATTTCCTGAAACGATACCTGAAGCACTAGCCGCACGATTAGTAGTTGTTCTGATTTTGGTTCATAAAAACATCAAACTTAGAACTTCTAATTAGGGTGGATGTTCCTGTTTTGGCACACAAAGATGATCAAAAGTAGAACATAAGTAACTGTTTTTGGTTCACAAATAACACCAAAAGTAGAACATGAGTCTGGGTTTTGATGCTCTTGTTTTGGTCGGATACAATAACCAAAATAAGAACTCCTATAGTTGTTCTGATGTTGGTTCAGAAAAACACCAAAATAAGAACTCTAGTATATGTTCTGTTTTTTGTTCATAAAAACATCAAACTTAGAACTTCTAATTAGGGTGGATGTTCCTGTTTTGGCAGACAAAGATGACCAAAAGTAGAACATAAATAATTGTTTTTGATTCAAAAATAACACCAAAAGTAGAACAGGAGTCTGGGTTTTAATGCTCTTGTTTTGGTCATATAAAATAACCAAAATAAGAACACTTTCAGATGTTCTTTTTTTGGTTCAGAAAAACACCAAAATAGGAACTCCAATATATGTTCTGTTTTTGGTTCATAAAAACATCAAACTTAGAACTTCTAATTAGGGTGGATGTTCCTGTTTTGGCAGACAAAGATGACCAAAAGTAGAACATAAGTAACTGTTTTGTTTTTTATTCAAATATAACACCAAAAGTAGAACAGTCTGGGTTTTGATGCTCTTTATTTGGTCATATAAAATAACCAAAATAAGAACACTTTCAGATGTTCTTTTTTTGGTTCAGAAAAACACCAAAATAGGAACTCCAATATATGTTCTGTTTTTTGTTCATAAAAACATCAAAACATCAAACTTAGAACTTCTAATTGGGGGAGTATGAGTCTGCTGCATTATATATGTACAAGTGTGAAAAGACTGATGCAGCAGCAGAGTGTTTCACACTAGCAGGGTGCTATAGTGATGCAGCGGAAGCTTACGCTAAAGGAGAGAAGCTTTGCAATTGTTTGTTAGCTTGTAAGAAAGGAAAACTTTTTTATGAAAGGTTGCATTTTATCGAGACTTGGAAAAAGAACGTTAAAGCTCAAAGCAAAGAAATAGAACAAATTGAGCAAGATTTCTTAGAAAGGAGTGCTCTTGAATACTATAAGCAGAAAAATCCTAAATCCATGATGAAATTTGTCAGAGCTTTTTGTTCTATGGAATCTAAACGTATATTCTTGAGATCTTTAGGCTGCCTTGAAGACCTTTTGCTGTTGGAAGAAGAATCGGGTCATTTTGTTGAAGCTGCTGACATGGCGAAGTCATGGGGTGATCTTCTAAAAGAGGCTAATTTTCTGGAGAAGGCTGGAGATTTTCAGGAGGCAACGATGTGTTTAATCTGGTATGTGCTATTTAGAGAGGCATGGGGAAATGGAAACACAGGTTGGCCGTTGAAGCAGTTTGATGAGATGGAGGAAATGTGTAAAAAAGTAGAGTCGCTTGCAAAAATGGTCTCAGAAGGTTTGTATGAGAGTACCTGCAAAAATGGGAAACTGGGCGTGTAGGGCGTAAAACATTAATTAAGAGTTTACAAAAGAAGGTGAGAGTACCTTCAAATTGGGGTGGCTAGCAGAAAGCATGTCAAGTATTAAAAAACTTGCAAGTTCAACAAAAAATTAATTAATAAATGGCTAGATGTGGGAAACTGGGCGTGTAGGGCGTAAAATATTGTTTACAAAATAAGGCGAGTACCTTCAAATTGGGGTGGCTAGCAACAAGCATGTCAAGTTTCTTTTTCAACAGGATGTCATCAGGAGATACATTAGCATAAATCAAAGTAACCTGAAATAAAAAGATTCATAACACATGTCAGATGGAGTTAATATTGAAATTTATAGAGGAACATACAAGATGGACAATATTTCTTACTTTGGTATTATCATCAGGATTCTTAAGAATGGCCTCAATAAACTAAAGCATTGGAGTGACTCCTGACCCACCTGCAATCTAGACAAATAAAGCATTTTACACACTACGATACATATTATTCTTGTTGATGATAACAGAAATCAAAGAATTGCACTCACCATGCCAATGTGTTTATTCATATTGGGAATGTATCTGAGCTTTTCAATGGGTCTGAAAGAAAATCCATTGTGTTAGTAGTATACACAATTTCATCAAGAGTGTAATACGAGTACTAGTTTGATTAACTGGTTTACCCTTTTACTTCCACCACATCAGCCGGCTTGAGTTTATCAAAATGTTGGCTCATGTTCCCTTCAGGATAAATCTGGACAGAAAATGTAAATTAAGTATCAGAACTTATTCACACTATAATCATGAGCAGATGTAGTTGGAATGACATACCCTGATCATCAAATCAATGTAACCTTGAGAATCTGGATCCAATATTGGGGTGTACCTGAAGACACACATGTTATAATCAAAGCATAATATAAAATAATCCATGAACATAATAAGTACCAGGATAGTATCATGATCTTGCGTGCAAGTTGCAAACAACCACTTGCAATTTATTTTTATTGCAAAAAACTTATGACTTCATTTCATAGGCTTGACTTAGTTTTAATTAAGAACCAATAACTTACGGTGATATGAAAACCTTATGTGAATTTAACGAAAAGTGTTACAAAGAAGACATATAAGTATTTAACATTGGAAGTAATCGTAAAAAAAGGGATCAAACCAATAAAGCATTCATAGATACTATATGTGAACGAAACATGCCCACTTTCAGACAAAACTTACAGGCGAACAACATATTTCTTTTTCCCTTCAGCATCTTCTCCCAATGAAGCCCTACAAAACAAGAACAAAATAGATAAATGAGGCGACAACATAGGCATTTTACATTAGAAACCTCTGTGAAGTTTCTTTCTAGAGCCAAGTGTGTTTACCTAAATCGATAATATTAAAATTATTTCAAAAAGGTGTTCGCAAACATACCTTGTAACGAGGCATGATGCAACATCGAGTCCCAATCTGAGATTTGGATCAAACGAAAACCTGCAAGTTTTTATCGCAAACTCCACAGATCAAGTTCTAAGGACACGAATCCAATATTAGACTAAAAAGTTGATGTACATAACATAGCATCGCAAGCACCCAGTGTACAACCAAAGAGAAAGTAAAGTGCTTTGTCAACCTATTAATACAAAAACTAAAGAAAAAATTAAGCATGTGCATACCTGTATAAATGGGTGTTGTGACTGACTTTAGCCTTCTCTTGAAGCTTAAACTCTATCCATATATCAGAAACTAGAGCTGAAATACACAACAATCATTTGAAGTTAGGTTACTTGTGATCACCAACGATACATCAGATTAAGCAAGATGGCAGCCTATCTACCTCGGAATACAACAAATATAAAAACAAGGTCAAACACCTTTTGGATGTCACTTCCACGTCTTACAAGACATGCGCACAACAGACACACATAACTTACATAGAGAAGGGGACGCTGAGAATACCATTTTCATTTATAAGGTGTGATGTAAAAAAACTTCTTAAAAACTGGGATAGTGGATATTGTTATCAAACGCCATATTCCAAATACAATTGATGGCCTGATGCTTTTAGAGGAACACTGAGAATAGTGTATGTTCATGTTTAATCTTCCATATCACAACTTATATGTTTCTGTGAGACATGTAGCTATCCAGAGACCAATACACATGCACTACATATCATAAGCAATGATCCATGGACAAAACTGAAGCACGGTTCATCTATTTCTATTGTGTTATAAGCAAGAATAGTCAACAATATATCAGGTAAAGCTATATAGCACATGCATACTCATTCTCAAATCTAGACACAAACTAAAATCCATACAATATACAACCAACTAACACGTAAGGTTCCTTTACCTTTAAAAACAACATTCTCCACACTAGGGCTGAGCATACGGACCGTTCGACCGGACCGAACCGGACCGAACGTATTTCGGTCCGGTCCGGTCCGGTCGGTCTTACCAAAAACCCGAGGATTATGCCTTGTAGGACCGGACCGGACCGAAGACCGAACCGGACCGACCCGGACCGTACTATTTCGGTCCGGTCCTCAGTCCGGCATTTTGGACCAATTCGGTCTCGGTCCGGTCTTAGACCGATGCTCACCCCTACTCCACACTAATTCCAAATGCACATATTCATTTTTAATCCTGAATAACCTTATGCTATTATAAAATCCAAATTATTCAATGCCACATTGCTAGTTAGATGCCAACACCAACTTAATATTCCAAAACTTTGACACATTTTGCACAGCTACAGACTGTCTGACTTTCAAAGTCAACAGCCTAAATCTTAATGTCTCCAGTACAACTCTCTAACTTCCTATTAAATCACTTTATGGTATCATTACCCTTTTGCTCCATCTAAGAGGTGTATCTAAGATGCTAGACGTGTAATTTTTCTTATACAAATTGCTAAACAGTTCATTGTTACAGCAGTTACAGTAGTCAGCTGTATATACAATTGACTTTCATCTGTTCTTTTGACGTGTTCTATTTGACTTGCATGATTATAAATACAAAATCATGTATTCTACTTCAGTTCTCCTGTTAATACACAATGATCACATTCTCTCTTTTAAACATCCTATTAAATTCCTAATTCCTGGATAAAATATCCAGATAACAAATGACCTTAAGTGCGTTAAAAGTAAATAGTTTCACAAAAACTAATATCTCAATCTGAAATCATTACACATTTTCATAAAACGACAAATCTACACAATCAACACTCAAATCCCCTATCGAGGTAACATTCAAGATCTAGTAATCATTTTAAAAAGCATAGATGTGTACCAAACGTACAACTACTACCAATCCATTCTGTTTCTTACGTTTATGAATTAGATACTTGTACATTACAACAGCTAAACCTCATGTTTCTCATGCTAAACTTATGTGATCTTGCCTTGCTATTCTCCTACTACATCTTACATCCTTGAAAAAACAAATTCACTACGAAAATCTATAGAACAGAATAAATTTCACCTTGGCGCATCTAATCATATATATCATCTAAATTACTTATACAAACATAAATCTTATTTATCTTAACTTGTAAATAAACGTCATAATATCAACTAAACAGTGTAAACGTAATTTCTCGAACAAATCACGCACCAACAAATACAAAAAAGCTTAATTACAATAATATTTGAATAGTACATATATCAACTAAATTATTCAAACGGACATAAATTATAGATATTCTAACTTGTAAATAATCGTCTACGCATTAATCAAGCAGTTCAAACATCTTTTCCTCATGCAATCACAGAGCAACACACACAAAATCAGCTCATATTACGTACATATATGATATATCAACTGAATTGCCTGAACAAACATTCATCATAGCATCATAAACTGTAAATAATCATCTATACATTAATTAACCACTATAAACATTATTTCAGCTCAAAAGTCACAGAGAGACACATATCAAAAATAGCTTATTAACGATAATATTCAAATCTGTAACAATTACCATAAAAACAACCAAGAGAAAGCAAACCTAAATCACCTAAAGACTTTAAACTTTCTTTCAGAAGCATAGGCAAAATACTCTCTTCAACCAGATTCTGCATAGAGTATGTGAAGTGTAGCAAGATAAAAGCTATAGCCATACCTTCTGAAATTAATAACTAGACCCCAGGTTTTAATTAGATCTTCAACTATAAACATACATACATAATTCCATACAACTAATAATCCTGATCCCTAAAAACAAATACAAACTTGAACCTAAATAAAAAATTACAAATAATGTTTTTTAGGTTATATGAACAAGGCTAGCAACAGATCTAAGTGTAATCGAGCTTTATCAATCATTAATAATGGCACTGGGTCTATCAAAAATGGACCAATAAACCTATAATTGGACCATCAACACTTCGAATCTTAAGAGTAGATGGATGTTAGAGCAAGATTCCATACCTTGGGATACTAGTTTCGGATTTCATAAAACTGCAACTAATAGGGAGACGGTAGATACATCTAAACCCAATAAGTTCTAGCCAATAACAAATTTAATATAAGATGATTTTCATATACTAATGGAAAACCAAAAGGTTTGGTGTCTTTTTTGTGTGTTGGGGTTTTAATTTTGGGTAAAAAGAGGAGGCGGGATACACATGGATGTGAAAATGTTGGGGTTTTAATTTTCGGTAAAAAAAGGGGCGGGAAGTAAAGAAAAAAGAAAGTTGGATATTATGTTAGGGGAAAACACGTTGTTTTTCACAAAATGTTTTGTGGAAAATAAGAAAAACAGATATCGCGGTCAAATCGTTGTTTTTCAATAAAAAATTTTACAAAACACAAATCCTTATTTTCTTCTTTTATACACAAAACTAGAAAACAATTGTATTTTGTTTTCCCCGTTTTTCTTTTATGAAACTCATATCTATTTTCCACTTATTTCCTCTGTTTTATACGTTTTTATACGTTTTAGTAGTTTTATATGTTTTTTGATGTTTATGTACGCTTGCATACTTTTTTTAGGTTTTCGTCCGTTTTTTACGATTTCGTCTGGATTTTTACGATTTCGTCTGTTTTTTGCGATTTCGTCCGTATTTTTACGATTTCGTTCGTATTTCATATTATACTCGGACTTAATTCACCACATATGTATCAAACATATCATACCAAGGTTGAATGTTTCATTTCCTAAAATCCTTACAAGAAACTTTATTTCAATCTAAGGGATAAAATCTTACTTAGATAAATAACTTGTTTCTAATATGTTCAATAACATATTCGATTTTAAAAAAATTAAAACAATAACTCCCACTAGCTTTGAGATGTACTCATGAGCTATCTTATTTATAATCATAAATCAAATCCAACAAGTGATTGATTTAAACATTAAATTTAATATTATGCTTATTAGATGCGTGCTTTTAATCCACACTTGAATTCTTGCAATTTTGTATACTTACTAAAGATTATATTGGATTTATACAACCTCATATGATTACATGTCGTCCTTGCAAGGTAATCATTTAATAAGGAGTTCTTGAAATCCAATTTGTCATATTTCTTTCCAAGAAAATAAGTATGACAATAAAATCATCTTTATCTATTTAAAGTTCGTAAATGAGGAAATTTTAATCATAGTCAATTTCTTGAGTATGAGTAAACACTTATGTCATTTGACGTGCAATAAACATGTAAACAAATTATTGTCCCTATGAGTCTTCTCTAAAAGGAAACTCATTCAATCCTCATCATTAAACGGATAAGTTAAAGATAAAGCAAATTCCAAAAATATGATTATCTTTCTTTGGACAACATCTTTTCATTTATAGTCTTTGAGTCATCTATTAGATCTAAGATCTAATAATGCATCTTCTATGGTTAGCATGTTCACAATGATCATCTAACTCATAATCCTCACCATTGATATAGAAAACATATCATGAGGTATCCTTACGGATCTATGAATATGAGTACCGTCATTTTAAGATTCAACACTTTCATGTTTAGCCTTAGTATGACATTCGCTAGTGAGTTTAGAAGGTTTATGTATCTTCTTCTTGAAGTGATTCAAGACCTACATTACTCCTACTCGCTTTTAGCAAAGTGAGACTCCCCTTCGCTTTTTGTACATTTGAGACTATTATCAAATTACTTAGCATGACGAGCAACATTCCACTAGGTGAGGTATTTTGTGAGTTTGGATAATGCACTTCATCGTTTATCATTCTACATTTTCCTCAAGATACTCTAAGTCGCTTTGGAAGTCCTTGGGAAAATTGGTTTGGTAATATTCTATAAAGCACCCTAATAGCTATTATGTCCATTCACCCGCCATGATGATGAATGAAAGGTTAGTGAAAGGTTTACAAACAATAACACAAAGAAAAGATAGACTAAAAGAAAGCTACAAAATAAAAACAAAAATCTCACTTGATAGGAATCTAGTGAGTAGACCTAAACTAAGTAGACACCGAAACCTAGACTATTCCCCACGCAACGGCACCAAAAACTTGATGCGGATTTTCACAAAACCACAAAAGTTTTACAATCCTCCTAGGCAGTGAACCTAACCGTTGTAGTGTAGTATAGGTAAGTCGGGATTCATCGTTCTCTAGGGGAATAGTGAGGTAGGTTCGAAGTGTATGTCGCCTAAATCTAAAGGTTGAGGGATGATTCTTTTTTATCTTTTATTGGTTTAGTTGAAAGCAAGTAAAATCAATATGTTTGAGAGAGGTTTGATTTTTAAACTAATTAACTAACTAAACTAATTACACTAATTAACTACTAGGGATTTAAATAATGGTGATAAAGGTGTATTTACTTTGGTGAAATTCTCCCTAATCATATATGTGTATTGTGCTTAATAAGTTAGATACATTATTAATGGTGGTTTGAAACTAATATGGCCCAGTTAAGCGTTCACATCCCCTCGCCATTCTACACCTATGGCCAATGTCTATGAGGTTGCTCAATCGGACATGAACACAAGCATAAAGCATTAAGACTACCACTATCATACATAATTCGACCTATGTGACCTTAGGTTGCCTGGTCGGTGTATTTTACATACACATCATAGCATGTTAATTACGCATAGTTGCATTGTTATTCGTTGTTATACATGTACTTTGAGTTTGTTTTGTATGTATGTAGGTGGTATGTGCTTAAATACACATATCTTTTACCTTTAAAAACGAGCTAAAATAATCAAAAACGGACTTAAAATGCC
>BQNB010175116.1:0-13193 GCA_026074375.1 Tanacetum coccineum
AATATGAGTTTTTGGATGAGCTGAGCGAGTTTATCGAAAAGGAAAGGGATAAGTTTAAGTGGATTTTGGAAGATGATATTGAGTTTCAGAATAATGTGGATAACAAGGAGGATTTTGTGCCAAGTAAAAAGAGGAAAGTTAGTGACGCTGAAGCCATTCGGTTTCTTGTTGATAGGTATTGCGTTTCTATTGCGCTTTTAAAGTGTAGATATTTTTGGTTTATGGTTATCTATTATCTAGGAAATAAATAGTTTGGGATTGCTTAAGATAAAGTGCTTATATGTTTAGTGTTTAGAATCGTAGCTGATGTAAAACAATGCAATAAGCAAATTAGCACTTTTTTTGCAATGCTTCGTAGTTAGCACTCTGCACTCCCCCACCATAACAAAACCGATTCTGATTGTGTGATTGTTTAGGTAATAGGGATGAATTTTCAAGCAAATCTCTGAAATAGATAGAAATTTGTCAAACACTCAAAAAAGTGATTATCATATTAGCACAAGTTCAAACAACACAAGCACATGCTGCACATACATACACTATCCCAGCAACCTGTTTTGTTACAGCTGGGATAGCGTATGCAATACAAAAAAGTTTGGGTCATTGTGTGCATATATAAGAGCATTTAGGTTACATGTGTGATAATATGTATGATGATAAGCAAATGCAAATTTATCTCATTTTGTATCTTTTAGCCATAGTGAAAGTTATAAAAGGTGTTGGATGTGGCTACTGTTACACTTCTAACAAATATTAGCTTTCTTATAATATCTTGGTTATTTTGTATGTTGCATAGGCTTAGTGGTACAGAGCCAAGTATGAAGAACTGGAAGTTTGCTAGGATGATGAAACAGTCCGAATTGCAGTTTACGGAAGATCAATTGTTAAAAATTGTGGGTGGATTAGGGGAAAAAGGCCAATGGAGGCATGCTTTTTCTGTTGTAAAGTGGGCCTACAACTCTAAAGAACATAAGCTCTTCAAGAGCAGGTGACGTTTTCTTCTTTAAAGATTTCGAATTATCACCACTTTTATGCAAACATTTATGACTAGTTTATCTCGACTTCAGTTTAGATGCACATCCAAACACGTCTTTGGTTTTCATGGCACATGTCATAGACATTGTGGTTACATATTTGATTGTGTTTTATTTATTTATCTATAGGTTTGTGTACACGAAACTTTTGTCAGTTTTGGGAAAAGCTAGAAGACCCCATGAAGCCCTTCAAGTCTTTAATATGATGCGAGTAATTATAAAATAACTTGTTAGTTATGTACAAAAGTTTTTTTTAATCTTATGGGATGAAATCTCACTTCAAACTAATGTAGGCTGATTTCCACATCTACCCCGATATGGCTGCATACCACTGCATTGCAATTGCACTTGGTCAATCTGGTCTTTTGAAAGAACTAGTGAACATAATCGATTGCATGAAGCAAGAACCGTCAAAGATTATCAGGAAAGCTAGGCGAAAAAACTGGGATCCAGTTCTCCAGCCAGACTTGGTCGTATATAACGCTGTAAGAAAAAAGTTAAGAAAAGTTATATTACATATTGTAGCACTTGTTATCTTTTATACGGGCTAAGGGTCGATTTTATAAATTTCTTGGCAGGTGCTAAATGCTTGTACATTGTCGGGAGATTGGAAGGGAGTGTCATGGGTGTTTGATGAGTTGAGAAAAAGTGGTTTGCAACCCAGTGGAGCTACTTATGGACTTGCAATGGAGGTACTAACAGTATTAGGTTAATCTTAGGTCAAGTATAGTTTTGCTATAAAAAAAGTGGTCTAACAGTAACTGGCTGATAAAGGTGATGATGGCATCCGGGAAGTATGAGCTCGTTCATGAGTACTTTGAGAAGATGAAGAAGAGCGGTAATCCTCCCAAAGCACTTACGTATAAAGGTACTTTAGCTTTCATTTGAATGTGTCGTGACTATTGCATGTTGATGAAGGCTACTTTAAGCATGTTTTTTTCGGGGTGATTGGTTAGTTCTTGTGAAGGCCTTCTCGAAAGAAGGTAAAGTCGATGAAGCAGTTGAAGCAGTCAGGGACATGGAACGGAAGGGTGTTGTTGGTGCTGCTTCTGTATATTGCGAGCTAGCCTTTTGTCTGTGCTATAATGGGATGTGGGAAGAAGCTATGTTGGAGGTACCTTTTTCATTTGGGACTTAAAAATCATAAACAAATATATTTAGTTAAGTAAACCTATGGACAGTGAGATAATTCTATGCTTATTTCAATAATCAGTTTTCTTATAGCAACTTTTTTACCTGTTTCGCCATATCTGATTATTATGACCGTTAATCAGTAAATCATAATAAGGTCAGCTAATTATAGTTTTGGATAGCAACGTGGCTTTAAATTTATCTCGATAAGATGATATACGACTCCAAATACAGATTAAGAAGATGAAAAGACTTCCATTAACGAGACCTTTGGTAGTTACCTTCACGGGTATGATTTTGTCTTCCATGGATGGAGGGCATATTGGTAATTGTATACGGATATTTGATATCAGTAAGGAGTATTGTTCTCCTGACATTGGCATTATAAACGCCATGCTGAAAGTTTACGGGCGGAACGATATGTTTTTTGAAGCCAAGGAGCTATTTGAGGATACAAAGAAATCTAATGGTCATAATGTTAGCTTGGGTCGTGATGGTCCTTTTGTTAGTCCGGATGCATACACTTATGGTGAAATGCTTAGAGTATCCGCAAGCGCCCATCAATGGGAATATTTCGATTATATTTATAAAGAAATGGTATATTCTGGGTATCAACTTGATCAAAATAAACACTCGTTTTTGCTTGTTGAAGCATCCCGGGCTGGAAACCAAAAAAAAAAAATTATAAGATATGTAAAAAAAAAAAGAAAAAAAAAAAGAACAGGCCTAGAAAAAAAAAGAAAAAAGATATAAAAACAAGAAAAGGTACATGGTTTCTGGCATAATTTTCTGTTAATTTTATAATTTTAACTTTTGTAGTCAAACATACTAAATATGGAACTTATGTTTACGTATATGTCAGACCCATTTACTGGAGCATGCGTTTGATGTAATGCTGGAAGCGGGTGAAATACCTCCATCATCATTCTTTGTTGAGATCATATGCCGATCTATGATCCAAGATGATTATGACCGAGCTTTGACCATTCTTAACAGTATGGCTCATGCCCCTTTCCAGGTTCGAGAAAAGGAATGGAGGGGATTGTTTGAGGAATACAAAGGTAAAATCACGCGGACCCATTTGAGAAAACTTTTTGACCAAATTGGCACTCATGATGTAGCAATGGAAGCTTCGGCCTATAAGTTATCAAGACTATTGAAATCTCTTTGTGGGTCAAAGTCAAACAACTCATATCAAACAAGCTCAGACAGTAACACCTCAAACGAGCCTAATTTTGAGTCTCCTACTGATGTTGAAGGACAGAAACTACACAGCATAATGGAACATTTTGCTGATGAGTTATCATTAGATGAATGTGTTGAAAATTTTAGTGATGACAGGTCAAAGTTGACCAATAATCAGTGTTCGGATGATGATTATGATTCAGAGGACGATTTCTTGGATGGTGAGTTTGGAGAAATGGATGAAACGAAGAGAAAAAATATACCATCTGCAGACGGTATACTGGAAAATTGGAAGGAAAGTATGATAAAAGATGGGATGTTTTTACCATTTCAAATTGCAAGAAAGTGATCACAAATGTCATTTTGCATACAGGTGTGCAGATGAGTGTTGTTTGTATTCCTGTAAAAGCTTATGTATAAATTATTTACTTACAAAAGAACATCTAGTTTTCATAAGGCTTTAGTGTAACCTTTAATTTTGGTATATAAAGTTGCCAAGTTGAGCAGGCAAATATGTTGTTAACCTATACAAGATGGAGTGTGGTCTGATTGGTGAGTTTATGTGATTTGGTTTGGTTTGATATCTGTGGATCAAACTGACTTGCAGAAGCTTTTGAACCAATCTGAATCTGTCAATTTTGCTGTGGTCTGGTTCCATGGTTTAACTACATTTTTATGGGACGCGTCGCTGAAGCAGTTTGGGTTGGTAACATTGCATTATTTGGTTACATGAATTATAATGTCAATTATCGACACTAATGTTGGCATACATTCCATTTTCTTTGTTTAGAACATAAACTTTGGGTGTAGTTTCTGAGGTAAATGCTTTACATAAGCCATATTGACTAACTGGAAAAGTCTGATAACAAGAAAAAAAAAACTTACATATTTTCCAAAAACAAAATGTGCAAGGTATATGATAGTAATTGCTGCAACTTAGGAGACAAACAATAATTTCACAAATCACTTTCCACTGAGAGTTGTCAAGAACAGGTGACCGTCAAATTTTAGGTTCGAGCAGACATAATCACATCAACACGTGCAGAATGCACAAGATATTCTTATTAACATTGGAGTTATCTTATATACAGTACTGACAAAAGATACTAGAGTAATGTTGTACAATCCGTAACACATATCCAACATAATCGCCGTTCTACAAAAAAAAAAAATCAATTTCATATTTCAGTTCCATTTTTTATCACCTACATCGTCTCATACTTGGTCAACATTAGCCTCCGACTTGTTTGTTATAAATGCTCATTTATGTTCTGCTTAAAGAGTTGGAGTTCGCTTCAACTGCTGAAGAGTTCCTGTGTTCATAAAGGAGAAGGAAATCATATAATATGAGCATTGACAATGGCATCTTCAGGAAAAATGGAAGAATTTGGGAATGAAGGAATTACTCACCCATATTCATTATTGTTTAATTCCTCATCAGAATCAAAAACTTCATCATCTTTCATGTACTTCTCTTGCGCCGCTGCTGTTGTGCTATTATCGTCAAGTAAACAATCTAAGATTAGTTTTACATGATCAATAACACCTCATAAAGATGACAATTATAACACGTTCAAATAAATGGGGTTGGACGATTAAACATACTCATTAAAGTATTTTTTAGCTTGTTAAATTGCTTTCTGAAAAAAGGTTCATTACAGTATTTTCAGATTTTTTTCAACATATTCGATAATATTAAATAATCTTGAAATTCTATAAAAGGATACCCACAGTCTGTTGGTGCAAAAGCAATTTTGCTGAACTCAACTGCACTAGCATCGATCCCTTGGAAAATATAACCATTGGTCTTGTCTATCAACTTCACAAGATTTGTAACACTCTCTTTGTCCTAAAAAGAGTCGAAACAACTTATAACGAATGAAATATACATATTAGGCCTGCTAAATAAAATGGTTGGTAAGTGGGCATGCCTGAATAGCCAAGGTACTGAAGTTGACGAAATTCAAATTTTCAATTACTTCACAGTTTTTTCGTGAGTTTTCTGCCGTCATAAATAAGAATTAGTAATTTAACTATGTGTACATGGTTCTAAACGAAAAGAAGAAACTATAGAACCTACCTATACTTAGACGAGCAGGGATCTTGATCTAGATGGTCCTGCAAATACGATAAATCTTCCACATCGGTGTAAAAATCAAAATTGAAGGCTGTATACAAGGATCATCAGGCAATAGTTACTTCTAAATATTGGTTTGTCTCTAAATAGTAAATACACCACTATTTATTAGAAGTAGCAATATTTTATGAAAAACTATTTCATACCTAGCTTTCCGTAGCTCTCAATAAGATCCATTTTCGACAAGACATTGACAACTGGCAGTTCCATGTGCAGCAATGTTGATAGCGAGAGAAGCAATGCACTCACATATTTCCCAGGGTCACTACAGAGGTGGGCGTCTATCAAGTGAATCGCAGTCAACTGTAAAAGAAGCCATCAGATTCTGTTAACACTCTGCAGGAAATGTGTCCAAGTGAGTATTTACTTAAGAAAAATGTGCAAAGAAAAAGAGTGCATCACTACCCAGAGAGATCAGTTTTTAATAATTTCATGAATGACCTTTTTCGCGTGGAGTGTAGGAAGAATAGTTCGCTTGGCCAGGGAAGAGAGCAAAGGAGAAAATAGTGATCTGCAAATAACATAATTTTAAGTTAATTTCCCTTAAAAATAACACTATCAAGAATCCTAATTTGCATAAATTTTCTTAATTGAATATGCATCCATATATGTTCATAATTTTCACTATCACTCAGAGCATAAACTCAAAATTTTCTTAATTTGCATATATTAGTTTGAAAACTTTATTGTTTCTCTGATTTTTTTTTTTTACAAAAGCTGAAGTCAAACCAGCTTACTAGATACATGATAGGCTTTTAATGAATACTAACCTTTCAAAAAAGGTTTCAATTTGGATTCCAACCAGTCGATATTTTTCTCCAAGTAATCCATACAATACACAAGACCTGATTGAGAACAACAAAAGGATCAAATAGTATTATTAATCACACATTAAAAACATACATGACAGGTAATAAATCATATAAACTAACCAGATAAGACGTCTAACCTCCATTAGGACCAAGAGAGTGTTCATTCATCACATCACTGAGTTTTATAAGATCCTTGATGTTCTGAAAGCAACAATCATAGTCTAACATAAAGATTAAAGTAAGAGAGTTCATCGGTATCAGTATAACATCAGTCAAATGGCAACTGCCTATATAAGTTAAAAATATCATGTTTGCAATAATCTAAGGTCAAAGAGGATACGACAATGAATCATTTGCAGGGTCTAAGTTAATAACAGCAACTTTCCTGCAAAAAAATAAAAAATAAAAAATTACAATCTCATCACCATGAAATATTCACATTAAGTCGTTAACCATCTCATCCACCAAAAATAAGAAAACGCACTATGATTTTGTGGGAAGTGAAGAGCGATATGTAAGGTATTAATATGAATACAATTGTACCTCCCAATGAGTTGGAGGAATTGTTGCATGCCGTTGCAGTAAGTGGTCTTGCCTGAACCTGGAGGACCGATGACCACCTGACCAAACACCATCTTTTACTCCTTTCGCACAACCAGAACAGTTGATGCGCGGTCGTGAAGCAACAGCTGTTTCTTCTGCTTCTGCGCTATGATCTAGAAAACAAAATCTCATAAGTACAGGAATGTTTACATAAATTTTTATCAAGCTCCTGAAGTATTATTAATCAAGTTGAACTGTGACCACTCAAATTATAAAAGAAAATACTTGGAATCGGTTATCAGTTATTACGACTTCATCTATAATCAGAAAAATTACTAAGTATAATCATAAATAGTTTATTCAAACATTGATAATTAGTTATTACAACTTCAAGTCACAATAAACAAATCTTTATCATTAGTGTTTCTCTTTGATATAATATGAAGAGCCAATATGATGATGCAAAGTTATAAGCCGTAACTTGTAAACAAGGACAAAAGCTATTTAACTCGTGAAATATGAACATAAGCCGTTGGCTTTCTGACCATATTTGATCACCCGTTAATACAACAAAATAGAACTTTCACTATATTTCATTATAAAGTTGTATTTAATACTGAGGCAGGTGTTTTCGTCTAGTGGTATGTAGGTTGCCTACTAAACTAAAGGTCGTGGGTCCAAGCCTCGTCATAGTCATTTGTAAAATATATTGTGAAATAGGTGGTGGTATAGTGTATGAAAAAAATTGTGGTTCAAAAATAAAAGGAATATTTGTTACTATAGTAGTATAGTATATATTTCAGGTCAATCAGTCTAAACGGATGAGGTATTTCTGTTTAGGTTATCCGGAGAGGGCGAGTTTTTCACTCAGATTTACGCAGCCTAACCGGGGTATCATATTTTTTGTGACCGTTTCCGATCCTTAAATGACCATATAAAAAGAATATTGACTAAGTTGATAAGAGTTGCTATAACAAATTTACTAATCGCACTTCTATCTCTAACAATACGAGCTGAAACTACTTAAAGGGTATGTTTGGCGAAATGGGCTCGGCTAGAGTCGGAGCTTATATTATAAGTCGAAAACAACTATTTTTATGAAGCTATCTCGAGAATTAGTTGGAAGTGAAACTTATTAATGTAAAATTGCATAAATTAAATTCAGTTATATTTTCGGCTTTTGCGTGATTGTGAACGGTATTTAAGTAATTTGCCTAACTATAAGCCTAATAAGCCCCTTTCAATGGGCTTGGGCTTATAGAGGCTTATGGCTTATAAAATGTTCTATAAGCCAATGTGACAAGTAGCTTATTTTAACAGCTCAAGCTCATATAAACCTCTACAAGCCTCGTCCCAAACGCAACCTATATGTGGGCTTTTTAAGTTATTTGATTTCGGCTTATATTTCATAAGCCCTGGTTTTCTAGCTAAGCTAGAAAATTGGGGCATCGGCCGAATAACAAATATTCTCATAAGCCCATTTATAAGCTTAAACAAACACCCCTAAATTAAGATTGTTAATGTCAACCTTAGACCCAGAATCTGTTAGTAGCTGTGTTGTTTAACCTAAGCTCATCCAGAATAGCTGTCACAAGTAGTTACGCTTTTTATTAACTTTAACCTTGTTGTTGTTGTTGTTGGTTGAAAGAAGTAGTTGCGTCGGTGATGACTGGTGAAGGTGAACGAAGAGATTGAAAACAATTGTGTAAACCCACAAGGGTTTCAAAGCTGGAAATTGGATTTGGGTTTGGAGGGTTCGAATTTATAAGTGGTTTCAAAGCTGGAAAACCCAAAATGGAAATTTTCGTATTTCAAAATAAAATAAGAAACATTCTTTTATTTTGGAGCTTTATATTTAAGTGTTAAAAAGTAATAAAACTAAATATTTTCTTAATGGTTTTTTTTATTATGTATGCACATGGTAAGAATACCAAAAGTACACAGGGTCTCACAGAAAAGTACACAGGAATTCACGTTTTGTGAATCCCTGTGTACTTTTCTGTGGGATCTTTTGTTGTTCTTATCATGTGCGCCCATAAAGCACATGATAGATTAACCCTTTCTTAATTAGTCAAAATTTATAAAAAAATAGTTTTTTATTAGAATTGGGTTAGAAAACTATATGTGTCAAAACCATAAAAACTAAAACTTAAAAAAACGGAGGTGATCTACAAAACTTAAGGGCCGAAACTAAAAATTAGAAAAAACAAAAGCGTAACAAATATATCCACTCACGCACCCACAGTTCCAATCTAATTTTTATTAAACCCAAATGTTTCCTTTAACCCTAATTCTTTACCGGACCTTCCAATTACACAACCCCTAAATCGAAATTATCGAAGAACAAAAATCTAGTAACATCATCAAGAAAACCGTTACACGATTCTAATGAGATTCAGGTATCTTTATTAATTAATAATAGATTATGTGAAAATTATGTGCAAAATTAGGTTTTCTAATTTGAATATACGTTGATATTCATACTTACAATTTATTTAACCAAAATAGGTTAATGTTTTGGCTTATTTTGTATTCTGACTCCACAAATTAAGAATTTAATTTTCTTAAACTTTAAGTTTGGTGAATCATTGAATCTATGACCAATTGAATAAAGTTCGCATGCTATGTAGGAGATTGCAGTTTTTTAGATTGATGTCGTGCTTATATATTCATTGATCGAATGGTGTATTATTGAATCAACGTATGTAACTCTTCTGCTTATTGGTTGATGTTATTAAGCATTCTTAGGGTTTCTCTTGAGGACAATGTTAGTGTATCACATGGATCATTCTGTAACAACAATTCATAAATTGATGAAGATGATTGGGGTAAGTTATGTGTATATCTTTATTTGATTATCCTGATTTTGCTCTTGGTTTTATAATGTCTTAGTTTTCGTATCTTTTAGGTTAGGTAGATTAAACTAAGTGTGTATCATGTTTTTATAGTAGTGGGACAAGTTAATCAACAACAACAAAGAACACGACATGATGAAGTTAAAGCTTGCTCCTTGGAAGTTGCACGAGTAAAATGAGAACCGTATTTTTAATAACAAAAAGACCAAGATTCTCTTTCTTCCCTTTTGAGATTTGCATGTAAGTTACCACTTGGATCCATTGCATATTAATTCAAACTTCTTTGGCTATTGTTTCTTTTCTTAACCGGACTACTATTTGCTGCTAAAAAGCAGCATACTGCATAAACTTGCAAAGAATAACAAGATGTATGTGGCTATGGAGTAAACGTAGTATATGAACGTGTAACAAGAACTCAGCAATGATAAGGTAATTATTTTATTCTCACTCTGTCTTGTGTCTTCATTTTAATTATAAAAATATGAAAGCTAAAATGGAGATAGAATATATAGGAAATCTAAAATCATGTAAACTAAAAGGACGTGTTAGTTATGTTTAACTAAATGATACCTTAAAGTCTACTTTTATGTGTATGTGTATTTTACCACTTTCGATTATTACGTTTTATACCCAACACTTCAATGTCTACTTTTACGGTCCAAAAAAATTGGAAAAGTAGATTATGAGTTGCTTATGAGCATTAACCAGTAATAGTTATGAAGGTTCTGGACCACACACCTCGTTTAAGCTGGGAGCCTAATAGCCCATGGTAATGTGGCATGCATCATGTGAATGTATGGACTCAAATGTCAGTTCAAAGATGTCACAAGTGAAGGATAAAGATTGCTTGGCTAATTGTGAGGTAATTATGACCTCAAACATAAATTGTTACTTTGGTTGATTTGATGCTATATAGCCTCAGAAACTGTTTATTTCAAATATCTCGAGTAATATCATAATAATGTTGTTTTGTAATTAACTTGTGATGGACTAAAAGGTGTTTGTGGGGCAACCCAATCCAATTGACCTATTTCTACCCGTACTAAAGTTGATGTCTCAACCCAAACCCGCCTGACCCATCTATCATGCCGCATATTCTTGAACCGAGTGCCATCAGCTATTCCTATATTTTAAGTGACATCTACTTGGGATTTTAGTGCCAGGAAAAAGAGTATGATCACTTTGTTAGTACAAACAAATATGTTATTAATTGGAATGAACCAAGTGGACGTTCACAGGAGAAACACTATTTATGTAATTTGCTTGAGTTTGCTCCTCAAGAAGATACTGAGGAAACATGTGGTGCCCTTTGGGACATCTTTCAAAGATAAGACACAACAAAATCATAGGAATATCTATTAAGCACTATAAAGAATTTCGGCATACATACTGTTGTCCTGTCGATCATGTATGTTTCTGTAAAATTATCTAGATTTGTTTGTTTGTTTTTTAAACTCTTGAAACTAACGTGTTGCGTATGGTCAGAATCTAATATATCCTATATTTTACTTTTTTTCGCATAATTATTAATGCTTGAGTGGTATTTGTAGGTTTATCACCCAATTCATAATCAAATATTTTACTTGACAATGGAAAATAACTTTTATTTGATTATGAATTGGGTGATAAACCTACAAATACCTCTTATCTTTCATGGCCATTCCTCAATGCCTCAATGGTTATAAATATTTTTAATATTTAGATGCTTTCTATATCTTAAAAGTTAATCATTTTTGTTTGAAAACATTTGTCCCAAACAGTATTTATGGACTTGAAGAACGGGTCGAAAAGCGCTCATTTTGACCCATCATCATGCTGCTACTTTAAGCCATGTCAAACTGCATTATTTAGTCAAATATTAGAATGTGACCAGTAAGTTCTCTTAAGCACTTAACAGATGGGAGGTAACTATGTTGATAGAAAATTCGACCCAGTTACTTATAATTCTGTGGATTTGGGTTATGTTAATATCTCTAAAGGGTCAAAAGGATAATAAAATAATGTGGTTATAAAGAACGGGTCGAAAAGTGGCTCATTTTCACCTTTCAACATGCGTCTACTTTAAGCCATGTAAAATGCATTATTTACTCTAATATGGAACTAAAGGATGGAAGTAAATTATATCTTTAGGTTGTAGCAATGTATTGAGAACACTACTCATACATAAAATTATTACAAAACAAATAACCCTTTCAGTTTACACCGGAACAGAGGTTAGTTCGTCATGTTCTAACCAATGACCAGGACGTTAGCTTCGGTTTAGTAGAATTTAGACTAAATATACTCGCCTATATTATCAGGCTGACTTTATTGGGGTTGGTGTTGGTGCTGCGTATCATGTTCTGAGGTAAAATATACCAAAGACGGTGCGTTTGGCTAATGTTTGCGTTGTTGGAGAACATGCTGCTAGCAAGGTTGCCAAAATCCACAATGAAATCAAGGATAAAAAGGTTGCCCTGGAAACTAAGATGTCATCTTTTGGTAGCAAAGCCACCCACCGTTCAATCTTGCAAAAATATAGTCAAAATGCTAATTTTCCTTATAAAGGTTATCGCATGTTTAGGTACCGACTCAAAAAGAGGTTCTTGATTCTTTATCTTTGTATGCTTAGTTTGTCACTCAGATTCCTACAAACAGAATCTTGAAGAATTTTTTAGTTTTGCGAGTTTATGAAACATATTTTTGCAATATGCAAGAAAGAGGCTTCACATGTGAGAAGTCTTAGGCGTACAGAGGTCGTCCACCTGACTAAAAGTTATTTTTATATTAACAATCATATTCTTTATGCCGATCTAAAGCAGTTGTAATAGCTGATAAACACGATATTTTGTTTTTCTTAGAAAGTTGGATGGTTTCTGATGTAGTGTTATGTGCAGGGTTGATTCGGGATTCGGGTGCGCTAGAATTATGTAATTGGCCGGTATATTCTAACTCAAGGTGATTTCATACTCATTTTTTATTTATAATTTCTTATAAACTTATAATGGTTACTTATTATCTGGGAATAACATATTTAAGTTACTTTTTGAATTGGCCTTGGGCTCCATTCGTATTTAATTCCATAATAAGAAGTATATTTAAGGGGTCGTATAATTAAGTTTCCCTTGCTTTGTTTCAAAGAAATCATATTGAACTTCCTTTGCTTTAAAACGGTCATGTCCAAACACCCTCTAAACCAGATTTTCATAAGGGAATCTGCATTTTTTTTGTTAGGCATATACAAGTCAAATAGTAGTGATGGTGACGATGGCTTTAGCAATCGGGGCTGATACTGTGTCTACCGAACAGCGAAGAAAAGATATTATAGAAAGCCTTACAAACTTACCAGGTATGGTTCCATTTTGGTTTTACATAGCGATGGAAATTTTGATTGATTTTAGATCAGCGTATCAGTAATATTGTTTTGCAAACATATTCAATACATTAAGATGTATATGTATGATGAATCAATAAAAAATAATGTTTCAGATGGTCCAGAACTGAAAACTGAAAATAA
>BQNB010175117.1:0-13193 GCA_026074375.1 Tanacetum coccineum
AGGATCTCGGGTACACTGGCAAGTGTGATATGCTATTTGAGATCCATACAGATCAAATGCACCAGCCCTTGAGAACATTTGTTGCTGTCATCAGTAGGTGTATCTCAGGGAAGTCCACATGTCTTCATAGGCTCAGGGCGTCAAGAGCTTAAATATTATAGGAAATGTTCTAAAAGAAGAATGTTGACTTTGTTGCTTTACTGTGGGAAGATTTTAAGTTTTAAGCAGACAACAGAGATATAAGTTCCACACGTAAAGAGAACATTCCCTACCCAAGATTCACTAAAGTTATCATCAATCATTTCATCTCTAAAGATAAAACCTTCTATATGAGAAACATGATAAATCTACACTCAATCTGAGATGATAGCTTGTTGGGTACATTGAAATATGTCTCCAAAACATAAGATTATCAGAAGTATGAAACTCTGATTCATGAACAAATGATAAATCAAGCAATTCAAGATTCTAAAGAATATTAGATTTTTCTTGCCTTTGCTACTGGAGAAGCTACTCCTAAGAAAGCAATGAAGTTTAAGAAAATTGATTTACCTTAAAAGAAACAAACTCTTGTCTTAGAAGAAGAACCTGCAAAGAAGCCTAAGCAGACTAAGCATCCTGAACCTGCTAAGAAAGATGTTTCTTCAAAGAATCCTTTAAGAAAACAGTCAACTGGTGTACAAATCAGAGACACTCTTGGCGTGTCTGTGTTAAAGAAGAAGGCACCAGCAACCACTGATAGAAGCACATGCATTGATTTTCTATCTGAGGCTGCTTTACTAGAAGATGCTCAAATGAAGAAAGTTCTTAAAAAGAGAAAAAGGGAAACTCATTCTCATCAATAAATTAGCTAGGGTGATGGATTTGGTTCTCAACCAAAGGTTCCTGATGAGCTTCAAGACAAGACAATCGGCATAAATAAAGGAACTGGTACTAAACCAGGGTTCCTGATGTGCCCAAAGATCAGTCTGAGAGTGAAAACGAGTCTTGGGGAGAAAGTAGAGATGATGATGATAGAAATGATGACAGTGATGATGTCAGTGATGATGATGGTACTAATGATGACAGTGATGATGATGGTGGTGATAATGACAATGATAATAAAAGGACTGAGTCTGATGAAGATGAGAATCCTAATCTTAATCAGAACGATGATGATAAAGAAGAAGACTATGAAGATGAGTATGTGCATACTCCATCAAGCAATGAATCTACTGATGATGAAAACGAACATGTGGATGAAGAAGAGTATGATCGCATTGATAATGAATTGTATAAAGATGTGAACGTGGAGTTAAAAGATGTATAACATGGAGAAAAAGGGAAAAGAGATTGATGTGTTGTTGTGTAGGGTCAATTTATTGATTACCAAGTTTTAAATTTATATTTAGCTGACTTATCCTAAAATAACACTTTAACGAGCAGTATACCCGATCGGGTGGAGTTTTGTGGGAAGTAGAGTGTCGAACACTAAGAGCGAGGTCGTTAACCATATATTCTATCAGTATTTTAGTTAATCTAGTTAATTCTAATTACTTGTTAAATCTATGCTAAACCTAGTTCTAATGATAATGGGGGGTTTTCAGCCTGAGACACTGGCATAAGGTTTATGGTGACAATAATCAATTCAAAACACAATAAGCATACAGGAAGATAATCTGAAGATAAAAGAGCGATACAAGCCAAATGATAGAAAACTGTATTAGCCATATCAAATTTGATTAATTGATGGTTTGTTTGTTTAGTGCAATGATTACTTCTCTCGAAGCGGCATATCATTCTTAAGACTTAGGCGGGACATCATCCTAAGACCTGGACACGTTGAATCCTGTCATAATTAACGTATCCGTATAAAGCATCCTTTTAGTTTAATTATAATCTATATAGAGATTAAAGCAATGGTGATCTTGTTAAACCTAGCCCATCGGGACTTTACCTACTTACTGCTTGGCGGTATTTTATATACTGGTAGTTCACTGTTCAAGTCTTTACCAACTAATTAAGAACATACTTATTGAATCATACGGGTCACCTGCCGATCCAACTAAGCACATAATTTAAAGGCAAAGATAGAACATTATTTGTGATCCTATTGGTCCAGTAATATAAAACACGATATAGAGAGCTATCCCAGTATCTAGATCATTTGGTCAGTATCACTAGACCTAGTTAAATGATAGGTCGCATATTCAAACACGTAGACAAGTATTAGGTGATAAACATAATTAAACAATCAATGATAAATTAAGCAATCGGATTAGAACAAACCAAACATTAAATCTTCATTAAGATGGTTAATACCCGAGGGTAATAGCCCACAACCATTGTAATTATACAAGCGTGATCAATTAACCAAGGTAAACTTAACATTTTATCGAACGATACCAAAAATTAAATGATTACAAGAGTATAAGAATTACATGGTGTCTTCTATGGAATCGTGATCAATGCTTGACCTTGGCTGCTCTTTCTCTCTTTAGAAAATTAACTTTTATGTGTATGGTATAAAGAATATGATTTTGCACACTAAAAACTTGTTTTTGATTCTTCTATTTATAGTCTTTGAAAATAGGTGGATACGTCATATTGAATGAGGTCAATACGGTGTATAGGGGTAATTTCCTTGGAGTGCGCGTTACGTTCACAATCAATCAGATATATCTTTCCTAAATTATATTTATTATAGGATCTTTGAATGTTTATCCAGCTGGATACGGCGTATGTGTTAGGCAGGATACGCCGTATAGGGAATTAAATGTGCGCGTTTTTTTGGGAAGTCCTGGCACTGATACGCCGTATCTTCTTTATTGGATACGGCGTATGTAGTCAAAAATAAGTAATCTTCAAATATCATCGTTTAACCTTCAAAATGTACTCCTTTTAGCTTTTCTTCACAAAACACTCCGTAATTACTGCAATTAACAACTTGAAGAAATTAAGTAACAATTCTTGCAATAATTATATAAAAGTGAGTAATTTATTTATGATAAAGGATGATATAAATGTAACGTTATTTGATGTCATCAAATATTCCCCCACTTGAATCCTACTTGTCCTCAAGTAGTCTTTAGAAATTTATTGAAAATGTATCCTAACTGAAGTTAAGGAATTTTCCGTTAAGCATTTCTTTCGTTTTAATCACATGTACAAGACCAAGTGATGCGTATTTATTATTAAATATAATTTTACTCAATTTTTAAATTTATATACTTGATCTACCTGACAACGTACTAACGGGCAGAGAACCCGATTGTGGGTAGTACAGAATGGCAAATCCAAGGTCGTCCTAAGAGCTAAGCTGCAATTAGTTTTAATTTGAAATGTCACGTTTAAAAATGGTTTTTTGATTTGATTTGAAATGAATTAAAATAACAATAAAATTAAATACTGAAAATTAAAAGAGTTGGAGATATCAGGAGAGAACACGTGCTAACCTAGTTACTTCATTACTTCTGTTATGAATACTTTTTCCTATGTAATGTTAAACTATGGTTTCATTAGTAGTTTCTAAGGTCGATAGACTTGAATATGTATATTTAGTCTATCTAATACTCCCTGTGATTCCAAATCAGTCCAAATCATATAGGAGGTAGGTTATCCAGGTTGTAGTGATTAATCCCAACTATTCCTAAAACTTATCTAATAACCTATATAGATTATTAACCACCTCTGAAAGAGCTCTTGTGCATTTTAAGTATATTAAGTATTAAGGGCAGAGACCGGTTAGTTCCTACACTAGGGAGGAAGTGACTAATCCTCCATAGTACTTCCCGAACATCCCAAATTTACATACTTTTACAAAAGTGGTGATATCGGCCACTTTATACAAACTATAAATCGTTGATTTTTATCCATATGTCAACGAATAATTGATCCTTCCAAGTATTTCATCGGTTTAAGTTTAGCGAACCGACTATCAATCATCCATCTCTTTTTTGATGCATTTCATTTTTTCATTTTTATAATCCCACGATGCAATTCACCGTCTTCACAATCATAATTCATTTGGATATTTTTTCCTTTAACACTTCATCTTCGGATATAACACATAATCGCGAAAGTAGCAGAATACACGAGCTATATATTTTCCCATTGCATTGTGCAATTTCCCGACAATAACATATAGAAAATTTCACTTTGACTCAGGAAATACAGAACTTTACACGAAAGCAACTAGAAACTTTGATTAAAATAGGCTTAATCTACACGGTAGGCTAAGGTAAATGAAACATATAATTTTTTTGTGTGAAAAAGACAGGACTGGCTCAGCAGGTTTTTTCAATGGTATCTTATACTCTAAAAGTGAGAGTAAGCAAAGGGTTACACGGGGATTAACTAACCAGTGTAGTTAGTTAATATTACAACATTAGGGTTTTAGGTGTAGTTCCTAGAAATATACCAATTAATTTTTTTCTCCATCTAAATCATAGTCCGCATTCGTTTGAGGCTCGAAGTGATATACCAAGCTGTTAGGATTAAAAGACTTCTTGATGATCTTAGAGTTACTGCTGCTCATGTTTGTGTTACTGCTGTTAAGCTAAAGTTAGTGTTGTTCATTATCTTTAATGAAAAATATGCTAAGTAGTTAGTGATGCTAGTATAGAGTTAGTACTGCTAGTTCACAGTTACTACTGTTAGTATAAAGTTAGTACTGCTGGTGAAAATTGAAGAAAATATTCTAAGTATTAATACTCATGTAATCAGTTTTTGTTGTTGGTGTATAAGTACTACTGCTGGGGTTAAAAGTTAATGTGCTAGTACAAAAGTTACAAACTGCTCAAAGATAAAGACTGCTGAAAAGAGTTTCTACGATCAGAGAAATATGGATAAAGTCAGAAGAAAGGATAAAGATTGTTTTCGGAGATCAAGATCACTACTGATAAGTATTTGATAATTTATAGAATAGATCATATAAAAGAAGAATATTCTAAGTTTTAGGAATATATTGTAAATCGACTAGGACTCCTTGGTGTATAAAAGGAGGTCCTAGGGCATAGAGTTTGATATAAATCAATATCAAAAATCTAGAAATCTTTTGTTTTGATATCGTTATAGCTTCAAGGTTTTGTAACCCTATAGTGTTTGTTTTTTTTTTAATACTAGGAGAGTATTCGAATATATAGTTATTAATAATATAGAGCTTTTATGTGTTGAATTATATTGTCTTGTGTTACAGTTTTCATAAGAATTCTTCTAATATTAAAGATTAAGATTCTGATAATCTATTAACACACCTTAACTAGTTTCTACTATAGTTGTGTTAAGAAATTTATCTAATATAACTAAACCTTAAAATCAAGCTTAAGGAAATTCGATTATTGAAGTGGGGATCCACAAGAGGTATTCTACTCCTGGGACAACAAGTAGTATCAGAGCTTGTTGCTTTGAGAAACTTTACTAGAAGGTATGGATCAAGACTTTGCACACATGATGGCTGCATCAAAGGTTCCTAACCTCAAACAAGATGAGTTTGATTTATGGAGGATGAGGATCGAACAATACATCCAGAT
Source organism: Tanacetum coccineum (assembly GCA_026074375.1). Taxonomy (NCBI): domain Eukaryota; kingdom Viridiplantae; phylum Streptophyta; class Magnoliopsida; order Asterales; family Asteraceae; genus Tanacetum; species Tanacetum coccineum. Next base: position 5,511 of record BQNB010175117.1, read on the forward strand.
GATTGATTATGCATTATGGGAAGTCATAGAGAATGGAAACACTGCACCAAAAACAATAGTTGTGGAAGGTGTTGAGAAAGTAATACCTCCTACAATTGCTGAAGAGAAGGCTCAGAAAAGATTAGAGGTGAAGGCCAGAAGTACCTTAATGAAAGGGGTCATTCTAAAGTACATCAGTTAAAGTTTAACTCAATTAAGGATGCTAAGCTATTGATGGAAGCTGTAGAAAAGAGATTTGGTGGGAATGCAGCTACTAAGAAGACCCAAAGAAATCTTTTAAAGCAACAGTATGAAACTTCCACTGCTCCATGCTTAGATATGGCCCCTTTTTTTTTTTATCAAACCTTTGATAGGCTTCAAAAGCTTGTGAGTCAGTTGGAGCTTTTGGAGAAACGATTTGACAAGAAGATGTGAACCAAAAGCTATTAAGGAGCTTGTCATGTGAGTGGAACACACATGCTGTTGTGTGGAGAAATAAAGCTGAGTTAGAAACAATGAGCATGGATGACCTCTATAACAACCTAAAGGTGTATGAACCAGAAATCAAAGGGATGTCTAGCTCAAGTTCAAGCACACAGAACATGGCTCTTGTGTCCTCATCAAATAACAACTCTGACAGCAGTAATGAAGTAGTTAATACTACTCAAACAGTTAATACTGCTTACGCAAGTTTCTACTGCCTAGCACGCAAGTTAATACGGCTAAGTTTTTGATAACTGAAGTGATCTGTTATTATGCATTCTTGGCTAGTCAACCAAATAGTCCTCAACTTGTTACTGAGGACTTACAACAAATTCATCCAGATGACATTGAAGAGATAGATTTGAGATGGCAAATGGCCATGTTGACTATGAGGGCTAGAAGATTCTTAAAGAATACTAGAAGGAGGCTTACAGTCAATAGCAATGAGAATATTGACTTTGACAAGTCCAAAGTGGAGTGCTACAACTGCCACAAGAAGGGACATTTTGCTAAGGAATGCAGAGCTCCAAGAAATCAAGACTACAGGAACAAGGAAAGAACAAGAAGGACTGTGCCTGTGGAAACATCCACTTCCACAGCTTTGGTGTCATGTGATGGTCTTGGTGGGTATGACTGGACTGATCAAGCGGAAGAAGGGCCTAATTATGCACTCATGGCTTACTCATCTTCAAGTTCTGACTCAAAGGTATCCAACAATTCAAATTATTCAAAATCTTGTTTGAAAACTATTAAAACTCTTAAATCTCAATATGATCAACTACATAAAGATTTTAAGAAATATGAGTTAATGGTTCTAGATTATAAGTCAGGATTAGAGTCAGTAAAAGAGAAACTTGAAGTTTATAAGGCAAATGAGTCTATTTATTCATAAGATATAAAGGTCTTAAAATTTGAAATTGAATGTAAAGATATAGCTATCAGAGAGCTTAGGAAGAAGCTAGAAATAACTCACAAAAAAAAGATGGAATTCAATTTAATGTAGACAAATTTGAAAATGCATCTAAAAGCTTAAACAAACTCATAGAAAGTCAGATTGTTGACAACTACAAGAAAGGCTTAGGCTATAATGCAGTTCCACCTCCCTACACAGGAAACTTCATGCCTCCAACACCTGACTTGTCTTTTACTAGTTTAGATGAGTTTGTTAATAAGCTTGTAGTTGAGAACATAAAGTCTGATGAAGAAGTGTCTAAGGTAGTTAGGAAGTCTAATGATTCTCCAATTATTGAAGATTGGGTGTCAGATAGTGAGGAAGAAAATGTGTCTCAAACTAAAACTGAGAAGAAAACAGTTAAGCCTAGTATTGCTAAGATAGAGTTTGTCAAACCTAAGCAACAAGAGAAAACTGCTAGGAAAACTGTTAAACAAGTTGAGAAACATAGGCAAAACACTCACAGTCCAAGAGGCAATCAAAGAAATTGGAACAATATGATGTCTCAAAGACTAGGAAGCAATTTTGAGATGTTTAATAAGGCCTGTTATGTGTGTGGAAGTTTTGATCATTTGCAGGTTGACTGCAATTACCATCATAAACAGTTTCAAAAACAAAGGATGGTAAAACCTGTTTGGAACAATGCTCAAAGGGTGAATCATCAAAACTTTGCTAAAAAGACTCACCCCTGTGCTAAAAAGAACATGGTTCCAAGAGCAGTACTAATGAAGTCTGGCTTAGTATCAATTAATACTGCTAGACAAAATATTTCTAAAACAGCAGTATCAGTTAATACTGCTAGACAAGTTAATGCTGCTCACACAAAAACAACAGTGAATGCTGCTAGACCAATGTCATATCTTTCTAAAAAGGCACATTCAACTGTTAAGAGGCCCATTCACAAGAATACAACATTTAAAAACAGTAATTTTAATCAGAGGGTTAATACTGTTAAGGATAAAAATGTTAATACTGTTAGGCCAAAAGCAGTAGTTAATGCTGCTAGGCCAAAAGCAGTAGTTAATGTTAAGGCCTTGATTACGTCCCGAATCAACACGTATAAAATATATATAATATATAAATACGTAATAATAAGGATAGGCCAATAATAGTATAGTGAGTATTTTCCGTCGGGTTCTAGAAGATCGCTTTTAACCAAAGCAATTATCAAAAACCTCACGGTGTCGTTTCCCTCGGCGAGACGTGAATGGAAATTCAAAGAGAATGTTGGGAATCGAGTCTCGATTATCACTTAAGTTTTTAGGTTTGGTTTTCTAAATCTACTAAATGAAAAGCATATAACAGAAACTAACTTTTAAACTATTTTAAAACTATTATTATTTTTAAGTTTAAAACTACAAGATTTACTAATTGATCTAAAGATATAATGAAGAAAATGCTTGCAATAAGTGACCGTGAAATGTTCATAGTGCGGGTTTAATGTTTAAACAAATTAAAATCACTTCGAAACAAGTTTAAAGAAATTTAAATGTACAAGTAAAGGTAAAGTATTTAAATGGACAAGTAAAGTTAAATGCATTAAAATAAATGACGGTATTTAAAATTTGAATAAATTATACTGACTCATTAATTTTTAACCTTCTTTAAACCCGCCTAATTCCAAATCACTTATATCTCTTAGAAAACATTAATGAAAATACTCACTAATCATATACAAATAAATAGCAACGATCATAAGATCAAACATAAACCATTTTTAGATAATAATTCTAAATCTACTTAGTATTTAAAAAGGGGAGAAAAAGGGTACGAATGAAGAACCGCAATGATATAAACACACGATCATTAAAACGTAATAAACAAATAGGTTGTCACTTTAAAGCAGCTTTTACTTCATAATTAGCTAATATCAAGGTGTCAACTTTATCTAATAAAATTATTTCTATAAATCTAAAAGATCCAAAACTTTATCTATTTATTATTGAGGGGTTTTTGACGAATACCACGTCCCTTTCCCGACTCTAAATTTGACCAAAATATAATTTTTTTATTCAAACGCATGACCGGGAATGACCTTCTGTCACTTTTTATTAAACTAAAAAAAAATCTATTAAAACTCGACACTTGAAAGTATTTTTAAATAAAAAGTAGACTTAATTACCTTCGAAACGGCGGGTGGCACGACTTCTAACTCCTTACGGTTTAAGAGATGATTTTTCAAAGATTGACCAAAAACTAAGAAAATTCTCCATTTGTACTCTGACAGGAGCATATGGTCATATGCAAAAATACCATATGGCCACTGTAAAAACTTCTGAGCTAAGCATACAGCCATATGCCGAAATACTATATGGCCATATGGCCACTGCAGAAACTTTACAAAGAAGCTATAATCTTACAACTTGCTCTATTTTCGGAAAACCAACTTTTAGGACTCGAAATTTAACTAAACTTTCCAAAATTCTTCATAATAATATATAACTTCATTTTCATGAACATTCTTGGTCCAAATGACCTCCGGAGACATATTTTACGGGGTTTTCCAAACACCCGTTTTGACCCAATTTACATACAACTTCTTACACAAATCACATAACCATTACTTTACTACCAAGAACTAGACTTGGTCACTTGAAAACATCTTTTAAAAACCATTTTGTGACACTTAAACGTCAACTTGGGGGTTCAACATTGACTCAAGCTCGACATCTAATACAATATCATACGCATAGTCTAAATACTTCCAATATCCGAGCTTCCACTTCTTTACCTTTATCAAGGCTATACTTTCATAACATTATAACCTACAAAAACGGTTAAACAACTAAAGTGTAAGATTTCTCTCAGTAAGTAAAACAAGTAATAACATGGCATTATACATCATTCATCCATATAGGCATTCTATTCATCCAATTTCTAGTCCAACGGACTAAATCATACCATCGCTTGTATAAAGCACTTATTCCATGAATATTCACATTATAACACAAATATCGTTACTTAAACCATCTCTATAAAACTCACCTAGTCATCATATACCTTAACTAGTTCCGTACTAGTCTAACACATACTTGGCTAGTTATGCCAACTAGCTCCTTATTCTTCTTTAATCCAAACACCATAAACCCAAACATCCTATACAATAGTTCAATCATGCACATAACACATATATATCAAAACTTAATATAACAACATGTTATAATCATTTTACTTACCTTAGCTCCAAGCTAAGTTTATTAATAATCATCATCATCCTTGGGCCGGGTCTGGTTGGGTATTGGGCCGAGTCAGGTCTTGAGCCGGGTCAGGTCTTGGGCCGGGTCGAGTCGGGTATTGGGCCGGGTCTGGTCGGGTATTGGGCAGGGTCTGGTCGGGTCGTGGGTCGGGTCGGGTCGGGTCGTGAGGGGAATAAACCCTCACAAGAATCGAACCAAGGACCTCTTATATATGAGGCTATGCACACTACCGCTGTGCCAAGCATAGCCTCATATATTTATATGCAAAATCTAATATATAAGCCTCTTTTAACTTGGTCTGGTCCATTATAACTAAAGGTTCAAACAGGGACGAAAAATGTTCAAAATAAAAAGGTTTAAATATAAAAGGCCGGTACCGTTGGACTCGTTTTTTCTTGCTCTTTCCAATGGTGTGATCGAGGAATTTTCACGACTTCGTTTGGACCTCGATAAATGTGAAAACGTCGTCGAAAGTCACCCGAAAATTATTGTTTTTTGCTTCGTTTCAATCCTTTTTACCTATAAGACATAAAAACACAATACAAACATATTTGCAACATAATTATCTATATTTTAGTGTTTTTAGTCTTTTTATGGTGTTTTTCGGGGTACAAAATATGTATATTTTAGCCAATATCAAATCCCTCCACACTAAACCATTGCTGGTCTCTCACGCAATGTAAAAACAATACCCGAAAATAAATAACTTTATCCCCTTTTAACTTATGACCCCCTCACAATCAAACAAGAACAGAAAAGGTCCATCAAAAGGTTCTAAAATCATCTAATTCGCAAGCACCCCCGTTTTAACCACTTATTAAATAATAATAACTAAGATAATAATTTTTATAAAATTTATTTTAAAACGCTTAAGAATAGGAGTTCGTCATCTTTGACTTTTCACAATCCCCAAACTAAGCTTAAAACGAAATCACTGCTAAGTACAAGTATATATGCTAACACTACTCATATTTGTAACATGTAAACTTTTCACTCCCGACAATTATTATTTATTAGGTGAATGTGCTATTTCGAATTTCAACCATGGATCAACGTTTATGCAAAAACTATGCTTCACGTTCCACCCGAGAAGATTAATTTTGAAGGCGGATCATCCCATGAAGCGATTTTGTCTCTGCACAATCCCAACCTCATCCGACTAAGTGACCAAACCGGGCCGGCTTTTGACACCCCCGGAACAGAATCGGGACTCACGGACCTTCGGTTTCAAAATCTCTAAGGTTTCCCGTTTACACATATCTTATTTGAAAAATCATAATCATAAAACGAATTAGTCTTAGTCCAAAAGCATATTTGAATTTAATAAAAATAATTTTCCACTTACTAAGCAACATAAACTATTAAACCTCGGTCCTTTAGAAGGCTACAACATCGGCCACGCCTCCGACACGATGTAGCAAACATATTTCGACCTTGGATTATTATCATTATTATATTTTTTTCTTATTTTTTTTTGCTATAATCATAATATATCACCGGTGCCTTTTATCTCGAAGCCACATCGATAGCGAGTCGACAAGAGGTTATTCTATTTATTATGACACCGGCCCCCACCTTATATGAAGACTTCACATCGCCAACGCCGTCCGACACATTAGTAATCTGGCGAAGATATTTATTCTACTTATTAATTTTTATTTATTTATTTGCAAAATTAATCGAAGAGAAATTACATTTTTAGAAAATTCAAATATAAATTTGAACTAAGACTAAATTTATTGATATCGACTACATTCTTTATTCAAAAATAGTTGATTTAAGTCTAATTTTCAAAGATAGCACGTATTATTAATCAAATTAGAAGCTTACAGGAGGAAAAGCGACAAATTACATACATGAGTTCTTAAGATTTCCAAATAATCCTTGTTTAGCATCCTACTTCTACTTAACACTATCATTTTTCGTTCTTTGCAAAATTTTAAAGTTAAGCAAACGCTAAGTCTAAAAAGCTAAGGGGAAAGCTAGAGTTTTAAACTCGGTCAAATCAAAAGCTACCTAATTCTACGGGCCTACTTATTACTATATATTTATATTTTCATCATTTTTTTTTCAAAATAAAACAATAAAAATTTTAAATTTTTGGTCAAAACGGGGTTGCGCGGGACACAGCAAGGCACAGGTATGATCGCATTTGGATAGAAATCCCAAAAATTGATCCGATCCGAATCAACACGTATAAAATATATAATATATAGATACGTACTAATAAGGAGGATAATCAATAATAGTATAGTGATTATTTTCCGCCGGATTCTAGAAAATCGCTTTTAACCAAAGCAATTATCAAAAACCTCCCGGGTCGTTTCCTCGGCGAGAAGTGAATGGAAATTCAAGAGAATGTTGGGAATCGAGCTTGATTATCACTTAAGTTTTTGGGTTTGGTTTTCTAAATCTACTAAAAGGGAAAGCATATAAAAGGGAAACTAAACTTTTGGATTTAAACTATTTTTAAACTAATATTAATTTTAAGATTAAAAATTACGAGATTAAACTAAAATTGATCTAAAAGATATAAATGACGAAAATGCTTGCTAAGTGACGTGAAATGTTCATTAAGTGCGGGTTTAAGGTTTAACGAATTAAAATCCTTCGAAAACAAATTTTAAGAAATTAAATGACAAGTAAAGTAAAATGCTTTTTAAAATAAAATAAATGACAAGTATTTAAATTGCATTAAAAATAAATGACGGTATTTAAATTGGAAAATTCTAATGACTATTAATTTTTTAAACCTTTTTAAACCCGCACCTAAATTCCAAATCACAAATCACTTAGCAAGCACTAATGAACTACTCACTAATCATAACAAATAAACTAGCAAATAAGTTTATTACTTTAAAGCTTTTATTTCACAGTTTCTTAAAGTCGGATCAATTCGTGATTTTCTTGAACGAATAGAAGCTTGAGGAATAGATTTTCTTCGATATTTAAGCACTCTTGACTTAAATTTTACGTTTAGCTTCTAACTCCGCGGCCTCCTTTTCTTTGGCGATTCATTTCTCTTCTTCTTGCCTCGCGGTTTCCTCAAAAATTCGTTTCTCTTCTTAAATT
>BQNB010175118.1:0-13193 GCA_026074375.1 Tanacetum coccineum
TGTTCGTTCTTGACTGATTTCTTGCAATATTTGACATATCCATACCTGCACACATAAAACTCAGATACAAGCACATTTTTTCCATTTTTGATCCATTTTGGGTTTATTTGGGCCTTTTTAAGCATAAATAGATATGTGTAATCTACACTTATCATAGGATAACAAGATCAGTTGGGAATATAAATTTCCCAACTTAAACAAGCATGTTCTCCGCAATTCCCATTGAGTATTGGTAAGTATGATTAGTTAAGCGGATACCCATCCTAGTAGGTTTCAAGGTGTTTTCCTAGAGTGAAGCGTATAGTGAATATGGCATCAAGTTGATGCTTGCGCCAAGATTGGCCAAGGCGAGATATTCAACTGAACCTACTACAGTGCACGAGATTATAAAGCTTTTGGGATCACCCAGTTTAGGTGGGAGCTTGTTTTTGAACAATTAGGTAGCATTCTTCATTCAATAAGGTAGCAGATATTTTCTACATCTTACTTTTGTTACTCACGAGATCTTTTAAGAACTTCCTGTAATTGGGCATGCTAGCTAGGACATCAACGATGGGTACGTTGATCCTAACTTCTTAGATTAGATCAATGAATTTGGCATAGCGTTCTTCCATCTTTTCTTTGCGTAGACAGTGAGGGTATGGAATTTTTTGCTTATATGCCTTTAGTGGTGGTGGATCACTTTCAGTTTGTTTGGAAGAAGACGACTCTAATTCCTTTTCGGCTTCGTAAACCTCATCTTCACTATCATCGTGGATGACAATGGTATTAGCATTTGGGTTGACTAGTGAATTATACGTCAAACCACTCCGTGTGAATACATCATTCACATGCTCATTCCAAGCGGATGGTGGACGGTATGGTTTATCATTCGTTGGGCTGGTTATCGAATTGGTTTGGGTGTTACTTGGAAATGAACTAGTTTGTCGAGAGGAACATTGGTCGGAGAGTCGACCAAATTTTGTCTCAAGATCTTGAATCGAGGCTTGGTGATTCTTTTGTCCTTTCTCGACTTTGGTTTTAAGATTGAAGAACTGATTTTGACAAAGTCATTCGACGATTTTTGAGCGACCATGAATTCTCGCGTAGTTTTTTCAAAGTCAAACTCATTGAACTTTGTATCGAGTGTTGGAGGAACGGAAGGAATGTCCTCTCGAAGTTATGAATTTCGGTTTTCATCTCTTGATTGTAGGCCTTGCCAATTTTCGGAACTCCTACCGTAGTAGTTTCCTCGATATCCTCCTCCTCGGTAACCTCCGTAGGCATAGTTTGCTTCTTCATCTTTAGGACCGCCCATAGACTTGTCGTCACACTCTTACGATGGGTGAGGACCTCCGTAATTATTGCATCCGTCTCGCATCTCTTTCATTTCTTATTTGATATTATTGAACTGCGAGTCGATCTTTGTGGTCAATGCTTCCATCTTTTCCATGTGTTTGGAATCGTTGCTACTTTCAGCGAAGCAATGGTTTTACGAATGGGTTTAGCTTTCATGTCCTTAGACCAATCGAGTTTTAAGAGCATTCGATCTTTGAGCAATCGGTGTGCTTCATTCAGGGTTTGTTAGAGAAAGATTCCTCCGACATCAAGGATAGCTTGCGTGGCTTCGTCAAGTCCATGGTAAAAGATTTGGATTATGGTTCCTCATCCTAAACCATGTCCGTAACAACTACGAAGTAAGTCCTTCATTCGTAGCCAAGCATCTACAAGGGATTCGTTAGGATTTTAGGTGAAACCTCAAATTTCTCCCATGAATCGGTCGAACATTGCGGGTGGAAAGAATCGGCATACGAAAGCTTGTCTCATTTGTTCCCAAGTAATGATAACACCTAGACTTAGTTCGTTGAACCATACTTTGGCATCACCGACAAGGGATGATGGGAAGAGTTTGAGTTTGATTGCGTCAGCATTGGTGTTACCATATCAGAACATTTCGCAAATCTCGATGAATTTAGCGATGTGCTTGTGCGGATCGGCCCGCGCACGTCCTTCAAATTGGCGGTCTTTGATCATCGAAAGGTGATGACCTTTAACGGTGAAGTTGTCTCCAAGGTCAACCGCGATGATAGCTGCCTCGGGAGTGTGTGCTACGGCTCGGTTATTTCCCCACATAGGTTGATCGTCGGCCATTGGGAATGGTAGATCAAGAAATGGGTTATAAACAACTAAGGCTTCAAAGAGGTTCTCGAAAGGTAGGTATTTAACTTTGGGAATTCGGTCTTTAATGGGTATGAATGTGTTTCTTGTCTTCTTTTTCTTCTTGGTACGATGGATAAAACATTCAGGTTCGGAATAAGGTGTAGTTGGTTCTTGTCAAATAGAATGTGTGTTCATTCAAGAGAAAAACACAACTAGGAATGAAGTTGAGTAGCTTTCGCTTCTCGAAAAAGGGTGTAAAAGATGGTACAAGAAAACATTTCGGGCTGCTCAGAAGATATCCAGCCGGGCGGTTGAGACTGCCAGCCGGGTGGCTAGTGGTGATCTGGTGTTCGCGAGGGACGAGCCGGCCGGCTCGAATGGTCAGTCGGACAGCTGGCTTGTTCTTGTGGAAAGAAAACTTAAAAATCTTTTGCAAACAAGATTCGGGGATATCGGATTGGTTCAAGCACAAAATTTAAAACTAAAACACGAGCAAATCCCCGGCAACGGCGCCAAAAACTTGATGCGTGCGATACGGATAAGTTTTAAATTTATAACACGGATACCGAATTTCTTAGCAACACATAAGAGCAAGTGCACTCGTCCGTTGATAGCACGAGATCTTATGGTAAGCTGAGATCGTTCATGGGGATTAGTGTGTTTAGGTGCTAACAATTCTATCAAACAACTAATGATGATTATAAAAATTCAAATGATTAAAAACTACTTGATTAAACTAGTTTGGGAAATCCAATTTGTATGATTGTGATGAACATCTTAACATGTTGATTATATGAATTAGATGGTGATCTAATCTGTTGTTTTCAAAACCTTCAATCTTCGTCAAGACCTTAAGTGAAAAAAAACAAGCTTTACGTTCAATCAATCAATTCAAGACTACTCTATATTTTAACTAGTTTGATTCGCGGTTCGTTTCACAAACATGTTAACATCTATAATTTTGATTCTTGTTAGATCAAACCGCTTAAGAAATGGTCAATACAAAAGGTAGCTAATCATAGACAAAAGGCAACAATTGATTGGTTAACAAGATCCCTTTCATCCTGTGATATGTTTAACAATCAATCCAGTTTGATAGAACAATGTCACATGAATCATAAGTATAGATGGATCTCAAAAATAGCTTGAAATTAAAGAAAACATGTTATCACAATCAAAATCAAATCATCATTCCACAAACATCATTTAATCAAGTGTATATAGATATTAGCCACTCATAGCAATCAAAGACATATTTCCGGATATCAAAGGATTCATAAACATGATTAAAAGGTTCTTACAAAGTATGTAAAGATTACAAGAAATGAGGCTTGGATGCTTTGAATAATTCTTGATGTTCTTAACCTCCTAAGATGGCTTCTTTCTCCTTTAAACTTCTGGGATTTTCTTAGGATTCTAAGTAGGGTTTATGGATTTGAGAGAGTAGTAGAGATCTTTGTTAATGGGATTGGTTGATTATAAGATGATATATTGAAAACACTAGCCATAGGACCCTATTTATACTATTAGGAAGACCTAGGGATATTTAATGCTTAACTTAAGGCCAAAGGTCATATACTGCCAGGAAATAGAAGTCTAGATCCTACTTAATCGTTCAAGGGGCTTCAAGATAAAAAACGGTACATCAGACGCAAATGAGCCTCCCGGCTCGTTGTCTCAGCCAGCCGGCTGGGGCTTTTTCCCCAACGGAATGTTGCTCGATTTTGTGTTTAAACTCTTCGTTTGAATCGTGCTTGGTCGTGGGTTATTATACTTCAGTATATCTTCGTTTAGGCTCATTCTTAGGACTTAAAAGCTCGAATGATTGGCTCTTGTATTCTTGAAATGCTTTTGATCTTTAGTTATGACTCATGATTCTTCGTACTCGTGTAAAACTTGATTTCTTCGTTCTTTTCTTCTCTTTTCCTCTACTTGGCTATAAATAAACTTGCAACACACTTTGATACAATTAAGTAACAAAACCACAGATAAATAGCCAAATAACTTATACAAAAGTATGAATAACGCTACTATAAACATACTCAGTTTGAGCGTTATCAAAGAGTTGAAAAATATTTCTTACAGTATGGGTCAATCTACGCAAACAATGCATATGCTTACGAAACTATAGTCTTTCTATGAGGATGCTCATAAACAAGCTCTAGGTTATCAAAATCCGTTCTATCTTAAGAAGGATCAGAGGATTAAACCAACCTTGTATGATGGTCACGTAATGTCTAAGCAACACAATGTGATTTCTATGCATGATTCTGAAGAAACGTTGTCATTAGCTGAAGAGAGTCGAGTAAAAATGTCGGAAAAGCAAAATGATCCAATTTCTAAGGATAAGAAAGTGAATATTTCTCCAATAGATTATGCCAAATTAAACAAATTGTCTAAAGATTTTGGAAAACATTTTGTTTTACAAAAGGAATTGTCTGCAGCACAAGTTTTTTAGCTACGGCTTTCAAACCCTACTTTTGAGCAACCTGTTGTTCAATCTACACATGTTAGAACATAAGCTCCCAAGGAACTTCTAGAAGTAAGTTTGGTTAAAACAAGTTTTCAAAAGCAAAAAATCATCTTGCTAGTTTTGACAAGGTGATAAATGTAAGAACTACTCATGATCCTATAACTGAGGTAACATGGGGTTTTGAACGTACAAAAGGGGTTTTCAACATGGAAGTGATTCCATTTGTCAAAAAGTTATGGGATTTATTCAATAATTTTGATAAAGGTATTAATCTTGAAGTCACTAAAGTCAAAATGGTCTTTAATCAAATGGAAGCCGCAGTTAAGCAATGCTCTGTAGACAAGAAATGTGTTGAAATTCAAATAAAGAACTTCACATTGAGAATGAAAGCCTTCTAGCGCATATTATTTTTCAAGATGTTGTGAATATTGTGATACATGCTGATGTTAAATCTGAATTTATGTTACATGTGCAAAATAATTTTCTTGATGATAATATTGCTCTTGAAATGTTGAAAATAGAAAATGATCGTTTAATGGAGCTACTTATATCACAAGATCTTGTTCATACTACTGTTAATTCATTTGCTGCCATTAATGATTTTGAGAGTATGCAACAAAGTTATGTTGATGAATACACTGAGAATCTAAAGCTAAAGGTTGGCTTGTAAAAAACAATGATATGGTAGAAAAATATGTTTATAATGAACTTTCCAATACATGTTCTCAACTTGAGAAACATTGTATTTCTCTATAAATTAAGCTACAAAATAGCAAAGAGAGTTTTCATAATAACAAATCATCTAACAATCAATCTGCTCTTGAATTTTAGAAATTTTTTGTAATTAATAACTTGAAAGCTCAGCTAGAAGCCAAAGATGTCTCGATTGAGAAATTGAAGAAACACATTGCTACCTTAAAAGGACAAAGTGTTGTTGAAAGTGCTAAATCAAACAATGTGATTCCTTCAAAAATGTACAAGTTAGATTTGCCTCCACTTTCCTCTAAGCTTAGGAATAATAGGGAAGCATACGTAGATTACCTCAAGGTAACTCAAGAACATACTCATACACTTCATGACTTAGTTGAACATGCTAGGGCTAGGCATCCTGTAGATAGTGAGCTTCATTATGCGTGTCAGTATGTGCAATGAATTCAAGAGTTATTAGTGTATGTATGTGCCACTTGCCCTAGTACAAAACATATGAACACTAAGGTAGTTGCTGTTACACCTTTGAACACAACTAGGAATGCGAAGTTAGCTGAACCGTGTGACAAACCAAAAATCACAACACAAAACAGGTTAAACCACAACAAAAACAAACCACTAATAATTTGGTGTTACCTTCTACAGGAGTAAGCAGTTCCACAGAAGCTTATGGATCAAAGTGTAGGAGCAATACAAGGAATAATAGGATCTCGCAAACTTCTAGTAGCAACCAAAGAAAGAATAAAGTAGAAGACTAACATAGGATTTCCAAGTCTAGTTTAAATAAGAAGAATTGTGTTTCTACATATGTCTGTAATGAATCGGTTTAGCAGTCTGTATTAAATGCGAATTCAGAACTTATTTATGTTACTTGGAAGAAATGTATGTTTGATGTTGTTCATGATTCTTGTGTTGTTGCTTTTATTAATGATGTGAGTGTTAATGGTAAATCTAAATCTATGAAAGAAAAGTCTGATAGGAGAAAAAAAGGAATGGAAACCAACTAGAAAAGTCTTTTCTAGTGTTAGATATAGGTGGTTGTCTACAGGTAGGAATTTCACTATAGTTAGAAATGCGTGCCCTTTAACTAGGATCACTCCCACTAAAGTAATGCCTCCTAGGGAAAATGGTCCATCTATACCAAACACTAAAACACCTAGTCTAAAATTTAAGGTTTTTCATAGGAGCATAAAAGTTGCAAAATATGTTAGTTTCAATGACACTCCTAGTATCTTAGGATCTAAGTCTTCTAACATCAAGGAACCCATGAAAAACTGGGGATCCAAATATGCAATTTCTCCATCTTCTTCTAATGCCCATTTTAGGTCGTCCAAATCGTCTTATGGTACCTGGATTCGGGTTGCTCCAAGCATATGACCAGACAACGCTCTTGGCTAATCAACTTTGTCAGTAAATTTTTGGGTACAGTTAGATTCGGGAACGATCAAATAGCAAAGATTATGGGTTATGGTGTTTATCAGCTGGGAAATATGATAATTTCAAAGGTTTACTATGTTGAGGGTCTCAGACACAATTTGTTTTCAGTTGGACAATTATGTGACTCAGATCTTGAAGTCGCCTTCCGGAAGCACACATGCTTTATTCGGAATTTATAAGGCATTGATTTAATTTCTGGATCTAGGGGCACAAATTTATACATAATTTCTTTGGATGATATGATGAAATCTTCTCTAATTTGTCTTTTATCAAAAGCCTCTATGACCAAAAGCTGGTTATGGCATCGACGGTTATCTCATCTCAACTTTGATACTTTGAATCAGTTGGCTAAACAAAGTTTTGCTCAAGGTCTACCAAAGCTGAAATTTAAGAAAGATCATCTTTGTTTGGTATGTTCTATAGGAAAAAGTAAAAAGTCATCTCATAAACCCAAAGCTGATGATACTAACCAGGAGAAACTCTATCTTTTGCATATGGATCATTGTGGGCCTATGCATGTAGAGAGCATTAACGGGAAGAAATACATCTTGGTAATAGTTGATGATTACTCTCGGTTTACTTGGGTGAAGTTTTTAAGAACAAAGGATAAATCTCCTGAAGTCGTCATCAAATGCATAAAACAAATTCAAGTTCGTCTGAATGCTATTGTCCGTAATGTCAGAATAGATAATGGAATAGAATTTGTAAATCACACACTTCGTGAATTTTATGAAAATGCCAGCATTACACATCAAACATCCGTTGCTCGCACTTCACAACAGAACGACGTTGTCGAAAGACATAACCGTACTTTAGTGGAAGCTGCTCACACTATGCTAATAAATTCAAAAGCTCTATGGTTTCTGTGGGCAGAAGAAGTCAATACAGCTTGCTATACCCAAAACCGTTCCCTTATCCATCTCTACTACAACAAAACTCCATATGAGCTGATGCACGACAAGAAGCCTGATTTGTCTTATTTTCATGTCTTTGGGTCCTTGTGTTATCTAACCAATGACAGTAAATATTTGGGTAAATTAAAAGCAAAAGCTGATATTGGTATTTTTGTTGGCTACACTCCTGCAAAGAAGGCTTTCCGAATCTACAACAAAAGAACCCGTTTAATCATGGAAACAATTCATGTGACCTTTGATGAGCTGATAGCGATGGCTTTTGAACAATTCAGTTCAGGACCCGCGTCTAATTCTATGACTCCTGGAACACCTGGTTCAGGACTTATTCAAAATCCTGTTCCTCAACAACCTTATGACCCACCAACAAAGCATGATTGGGATCTTCTATTCTAACCAATGTTCAATGAGTACTTTAATCCTCCATCTCATGTTGTCTCTCTAGATCCAGTAGATGTTGATTCAGCCAGTTCACCTGTGTCAATGTAAATTGATCAAGATGCACCATCAATAAGTACTTCATTAATGCAAGAACAAGAACTATCTTCGATCACCTCTCAAAGGGTTGACGAACCAGTGTCAACTATACATTTTGATGATCTAAGTCATGAATCTCTTCATTAAATTTCTACTTCTTAAGAATCATCGTCAAATGGACAGTCTTCCCACACTCTAGTAGAAGTTATTAGTAAATAGACTAAGATTCATCTGTTAGTAAATGTGATTGGAAACCCCTCTCGACCAGTCTCCACTAGAAAGCAACACCAAACCGATGCCATGTGCTGTTACTTTGATGCCTTCCTCACTTCTGTCGAACCGCATACTTTTAAAGAAGCAATGCTCGAATCATCTTGGATTAAAGCTATGCAGGAAGAAATTCATGAATTCGAGAGACTAGAAGTTTGGGAGTTAGTTCCTTGTCTAGACCGAATTATGTTGATTAAATTGAAGTGGATCTTCAAAGTCAAAAAAGACGAATTTGGCGGGGTTCTTAAAAATAAGGCTCTATTAGTTGCTAATGGATATCGTCAAGATGAGGGAATCGAATTTGAGGAATCGTTCGCACCAGTTGCAAGAATAGAGGCCATCCATATATTCGTTGCAAATGCTGCCAACAAGAATATGACGATCTTCTAAATGGATGTCAAAACGGCTTTCTTGAATGGTGAGCTTCGCAAAGAGTCTATGTCTCTCAGCTAGAAGGATTTGTTGACCAAGAAAACCCAACTCACGTGTACAAGCTCAAAAAGGATCTTTATGGTCTTGAACAAGCTCCACGCGCGTGGTATGACATGTTGTCCAGTTTTTTACTATCACAACAATTCTTTAAAGGTGTAGTCGATCCAACACTTTTCACCAGAAAAGCAAGCAACAACATCTTACTGGTATAAATTTATGTCGATGATATAATATATGCATCTACTAGTCATGCGTTGTGTGATAAATTTGCTAATACAATGTAACATCTGAGAATTTTCGGATTTTTAGATAATTATTTTACCCTTTGACTTTTAGGTCTGGCTTGACTTACAAAATCAACCATCTAAATTACGTCTTCACGACTCAGACTCGGACTCTAGAGCAATACAAAATCAGCCAGGTATAGCCGGGGGAGGGATGTCGGGTTGGCTGTGAGACAGCCAGGTATAGCCGGGGGAGGGATGTCGGGTTTGGTTTTCATTTTAAAAACGCAGCGGCTGCGTTTGGTTTAATGTAAGCACCGAGAGGGTGAGTTAGTTTGACTTTGGCACCACAAGGGTGCGTCCGAGTGCGAGTCAGCCGCCCCCCTAGGGTGTGTTCGGCTGTGACAGCCACCCAAGGGGGTGTTTGGTATTAAAAACAGCTCACAAGGGCGTTTGGTTGTGGGTTTATCAGCCGCAAGGGCTGTTTGGGGTCCAAAGGGTACGTTTGGATACGGGTTTAACACAAAAAGGGGCATTTGGTTTAACAGAAATAAGGTAAGGGGGGTGTTTGGTTGAGCAAAAAATTGATTAGGGTGCATTTGGGATTGCAGAAACACCAAAAGGGGGTGTTTGGTTTGGCAGTTTGGGGCGTTTGGCTGTGGTTTGGGTGAGCAGACTAACCGTAAGGGTGCGTTTGGGTTAACATAAATTGGCTATTGACTAAATGCAAAACGACAATTAAATATAACATAAGGTTTTATATATATTAAAACCGGATAAATAATGGTGGTTAAATGGTTAAACAAATATGATAAATAAATATTTTTGCGAGTTTAGATATAATAACGTGAATATATATGTATGTTATATCTGAAACACGCGGGCATTTGAAATATTGGAAAGCGAATAAATTGCAACATATATTGAATAAGGGAAAACGTTTGGATTTTATAAATGTGGAAAACGTTTGGTAAACGGGAAAGTCATGACGAAAATTTTATAATTTTCTATACTTATTAAGGTATCACAAAAACTGATATTGTTTTAGAAATCGATAAAAAGGGGACTAAGTTACATATTTAAGATATAATAATTTGTATTATACAATAACCGAATAAACGGTCGAAAATTATACTTTTACAGTGAGATAACCATTTTAGACGCGACCTGTCGAGGAAACGAAATATAAGTTTATAAAATATTATTTTATAATCTTCAGCTAGAAGGTAACACCATAACTATTGTAAAAGTTTTACAAACGTCGTGTGTTTAATTTATAACTTAAAGACGTGTGTCTACAAGGACTTTTAATAATTAAATGAGTTGTCTGTCTTTATTATATAATTCGCGGTACGAGTTATACAATGGTTTATTTTTCATATGTAATATATATAGAATATATTACACACTGTTCGTATATTTTCAATTTATTTATTTAACCAACCACCAAACCATTACAACGTTAAATCTAAATCTTTATCAACGTGTCACGTTGATGTGACTATCCACCGGGAAACCCAAACAGATTATCCTAGGCTAGTGGGACTTAGCCGTTAAGTTAAGCTGCATCTTCTCGGTCAGGCCGCTTCGTCTTCCGTTCGAGTCGTGCATATTAGATGCCTATCTGTCAATCGTTCTTCATCATCAATGTGAGTTCATAGCCCCACGTTTTACTTGTTTTACATATATTTTTGGGGTGAGACATGCTTGTGCAAATCTGTTTGCAAACTCAATTACGTGGTCGATTACATACGTGTTTACATGATTGATTACCTGTTTG
Source organism: Tanacetum coccineum (assembly GCA_026074375.1). Lineage (NCBI taxonomy): Eukaryota > Viridiplantae > Streptophyta > Magnoliopsida > Asterales > Asteraceae > Tanacetum > Tanacetum coccineum. The sequence goes on from BQNB010175118.1 coordinate 10,852, forward strand.
GTTTACATACTTATTTATATATCTCGTGAGGAGATACAATACTTGGTTACACTTATGAACTCGTTTTGGAGTAAGAAATATATGCATGGGTTTTTATAATTGGAAGCAAGTGGTTAATTTTCATGATATGATTACGTGTTTGCCTAAGTAGCGATAACCCAAATTGTGCCCACTATCATGAACTGTAAATCACCTGGAGGTCGTTGAGCGCGAATGTTTTAAATAAATCTAATGGGATTGACAATCCCGTTCGGGTGGATTAGCTATCATGGACAAAACGAAAGTTTATACCATGTAGAACATAGGATGTTGAGGGGTTAGACATCACACCGGGCAATGTAGGCCATTTAATTTGGTATTATTACACGTCACGCTTCAGTGTCATGGGTTTTGGAAACCGTAATTACATTTTTGTGATGTTTCATTTAATGCATTATCACGGGGGAATCTTTCTCGGTCCTACACTTATACATTTTAACATAAATATTTGGAATATTTTTGTGGTGGATTTGACTATCATGCATATTTTGAACAAATGTGGTCCATTCATACATACGTTTTTGTGACCATTTGGGGATTGAAATGGTCAGGCATATTTTACAACTCTTTGAATTATGACATTCATACATACAGTTTAGGGAACATACAAGGTTTGAAACGGTCATGCAGGCTTTACAATGGTTTGATTTCTAAAAATCATACATATATTTTGGAAGGACATTTAAGGATTTAAATGGTCATACAATCATTTTATGATACTGTAGGGAGACAGTGATCATTAAACGTTTTACAGGGTACTGTGATGACACAGTGGACAAATTCATTTATTGGAACTTACGTTCATACTTAAACTAACCTATGAACTCACCAACTTTATATTGACCTTTTTAAGTATGTTTTTCTCAGGTAAATTATATGCTCGGATTTCTTGAAGTGCATTAGAGTCTATACATTCAAGCTTTTCATTGTGATGCAATTATGGGACAAATGTATATTAAATTCAGATTTTGATTAAATCAACAATGTTATTTTTCAAACAACACATTTAGAGGTCGTTCTCTTGTATCTAGCGCTGTGTATTATGAAGAAACGCCCCAAGACACACTATTCTGCTGCGACACGAATTTTGGGGGTGTTACAGATTGGTATCAGAGCACTGGTTATAGAGAACTAGGTTGCATATTTTACCCTAGACTATAACCGTTTTCACAAGCATTGCATCAAAAGAAACATTTTCAAAGTGTATACACACTACTTGAATAACTGCTTGCATTGCGTGCTTACGTGACTTATGTATATATATGTATGGGTATATATATACACACTTACATTCTCTTGCGATTATTTTATGCTTGTTTTGTATAAAAGTTTTTTATATAAATACTAGAAATTATTTCTAAGACATTGTGAGTTGCACAATGGTCTCATTTTATTTCTAAGACATTGTGAGTTGCACAATGGTCTCATTTTATTTCTAAGACATTGTGAGTTGCACAATGGTCTCATTTATATCTCAGACATTGTAAGTTACACAATGGTCTCATCTTACTTCTTAGACATTGTGAGTTGCACAATGGTCTCGTTTCGTTCCCAAACATTGTAAGTTAAACAATGGTCTTTAAGAATATTATATCCTTCATAGCTTTATACAATAGCGTGGTACGCGAAGGCCGTCATAATTTTGTTTACATGGAATTATGTATTAATCTAAGTATTACAAGTCTTGTATGGGCGGGACTTGTAATATGAGGATTGATATGATAATTGACATGTTAACAAAGCCTGTTACAGTTCTGTTTACATAGAATTATGTGTGAATCTAAGTATTTCAAGTCTTGTATGGGCGGGACTTGTAATAGGAGGATTTATATGATAATTGCTATGTTGACTGGTTCATCGAGACTTTTATCTTATTTACTCTAACCGAGTACTTATTAACGATCTTGAACACTATGTGAGTTCCCTGATAGTTTTACTCCTTGTCTCCGAAGACGAGTTTGGAACACTCGTCCCATACTCATTAGAGCACATGCATCGTCATGTTATCCATCACCTTGAAGGTTAGGTGAGTACGCGTATTGCATCGGGGAATTATTAAGTAGGATGGTTTATAATCTTTTTATTTGAAAGGATTGGGACGCCTCTTCATTTAAATAAATAAATTGTAAATCCCCGAACCATAAGTTTATCGTTTCTTACTTACATAAATTAGGACGCTCCTTTATGTAAGTAATGAATTATAAATGAGTGGGCTTAATGGTATCCGATATGAGACGAGTATGAACTTGAACTCGATAATCACCGGAATTCGTTAAAAAGGTTTGGAAGCACACTAGTGTCTT
>BQNB010175119.1:0-13193 GCA_026074375.1 Tanacetum coccineum
TTTTAAAAACAAAAATCTTTATAGTATATACTTGCATTACAAATAAGTTACTCGAATGTGTTGTACTAAGTATTACACTATAATTTATTTTACTACTTTAAACAAGAGTAAACTACTTCATTCGTCCATGTGGTTATACCCAAAATACGTCGTTCGTCCTAAAAACGAGAAAAGTCTGTCGATCGTCCCTATTGTTGTATGTTTCTTATCGCCGGAGGTCCCCTTGACCTAACCCTCATTAGTCAAAGCAAAGAACCCTTCACGTGCACTGCACGTGAGGACAAATTAGTAAATTGCCATCGCCTTTTCCCCCCATAATCGCCGGTGATCCTAAATTCAAATCAACAAAGCCACGATTGAACCATCTTCTCAGATTCACATCTCAAACTTCAAAGACATATATATTTAAAAAACCTACGATCCTTTTATCTGAAAAAAGAAAAAAAAACAACAAAAAATGAATTCACCACCAAACTACGGTCTTTGATCATGCAACCAAAACTCGAGTACATAAAACAGAGTTTCATCTCAAAACCCAGCTGAAAATCCGGTTAGAATAATACCCGGTCTCGCGGTATGGTTCAAGCCGCGAAGATGCGTAAAATAGCAGATGGTCGAGAAGGTAGGGTTGAGTCTGTGTAATTTTTTCACATTCTTCACATTTTTGTACCGCAAAACCAAAGTCAATTAAGTCCCGGATAAGCACATTTCTCTCTTCAGGATAGTAATGATATAAATTGTAACACCAAAGTCAGCTAAGTCCCGGATGTAGACAATTAAATCCTCTAAATAGACAAAATGATATCTCCGAAGTCAATTAAGTCTCGAAAGTAGACATTTCTTCCTACAGGATACTGACTATCTAAAGGGATCATCATACCTATGTGTACCTCTTTTATCAAATATTTCTACTTCTTTAAAGAATAAGCTTAGAGATTGACCGGTCAGGTAAAACATTAATTGAATAAGAAAGAACTCTTCTCACGTTTTAAATAATTATACTCCCAACACTTCCCCCTGGGGACTCAAATGATGCATATTGACTAATGACGAGATGTCTCTTTTTAACACCCCCAAATTTCACGCAGCGGAATATACAACATTGGGTGTTAAATCATAGCACAATTACACAAGGATATAGAGCCCATGGATCTATCATGGTATACATTACTCCTTCTCCTTGCTGGTTTTGACGATACCTCGGAATCAGCAAAACCTTGTACGCACACATACTCGAGATCGTGTTTGAAGAATATATAAGTTTAGATCTATTACGAGAGAATCAACTTCAAGGCTTTTAAAACTATGAAAGTATTTCCAAACATTCCTAAGTCTTTTAATACTATGAAGTGTTGGCAATATAGATCGAATGTAGTTTGAAGCCTAAATTCACTAAGTCTCAAATTGCAAATAAGTCCATAAAGTTTTAAACACATGACATCTAAATCCCTTGTAGTTAATATAAATTAACTCCCCTTTAAATTGTTATCCGTCATTATCAAAAACTTTATCCGTTTATTCTGTGACTTATTTTGAACGACCGTTTTAAAAGATTATTTGATGACGATTTCTCCCCCTCAAATAATGACCCGTTTTCTATTTAAAGAGCTATTGTCATTGTTTGAGTGGTCGAATTGTATTTGAAACAATCTTTTTGTGATTACTGAAAATACTGATTCATTGTGAAGACAACTTTATACCAATAAAAATAATATTTCTCTTATTTTAACACATAAGCGCACTGACACACACACTTATGGTATATAGGAAGCACGGGTTGTGTTGTAAAGTAAACACAAGCTTTTGCATGGTCATAAAGTAGACCATGCCCGAGAATAAATTCCCGTTATGAGGTCAAGTTTCCTTTTTGACGGAATACTTGCCTTTAAGATGATGACTGGGTTGCTATCTGAAATAATAGCAAGCCATTTGGCATGTTTTGAAAAAATTTAGAACTTCTGCTCGAACTTCATTTACAGCCTCGTATCATTATTGAATGACATTTCTAAGACCGTAAATGTTATCGATTTTCAGAAGACATGCCATTATTACCTCTTATTTTTCTCATTTTTAAAATTTTTTTCTTTGGTTTTAAAGATTTTATATTTTTTTATTTTGTTTTTATAAAAGTTTTCTGAAAACTGAAAAATCTTTTTAGTTTTTATGGTTTTAATATATATACATATGATACAGGATATTTGAATAGGTACCACCACTATTCATCAACTTCATCTGCCAATTGTTTCAGTCTCTGGCGTAAAACTCCGCATTCCCGGCTTGTTGATAAGAAATTCAATTCTTTCTCTTGCAAGGGCTTTTGTAAAGATGTCCGCCAGTTGATATCCGTATTGACAAAGTAAAGTTCAATCACCCCATTCTCAACATGCTCCTTGATAAATTGAAATCTGATGTCTATATGCTTCGACCTGGAATGTTGAACATTGTTGCAGCATAAGGCAATAACGCTTTTGTTATCACAATACATTGGAATTTTATTGAATCCAAGGCCATAGTCGGTAAGCTGTGATCTCATCCAAAGAATTTGAGAACAACAGCCAGACATAGCAATATATTCAGCTTTCGTACTGGATATCGTAGCGCTTTTCTGCCTTTTTGATGACCAGCTAACAAGTCTATCTCCCAGAAATGGCATACTACCAGATGTGCTACGGCGTGTATCTTGACAACCAGCATGATCCGTATCTGCAAATGCTGTTAGTGCAATTGAAGAATCCTTCGGATACCATACACCCTGATTGACGGTTCTTCTTAGATACCGAAAGATCCTTTTGACCGCATGTAGGTGCTTTTCGGTAGGCCGAGCCTGATACCGGGCACACATGCATATAGCAAATTATAGGTCAGGCCTACTGACTGTGAGATATAAGAGGGTGCCAATCATGCCACGATAGTGTGACGGATCAACAGCTTTCCCTTCTGTATCCTCATCCAGTTTGGATTTCTCCATCATAGGAGTATCCACTAGGTCACAAGAGTCAAATTGTATTTCTTTAAAGATTCAAGGGCATATTTTTACTGGTTAATAAAAATGCCTCTGGGACTTTGAGAAATCTATAAGCCTAAGAAAATGAGATTTTGCCCATCATTGACATCTTAAATTTTGAACACATGATTTCAGCAAATAAGTCACAAAGTTCAGGTGTAGAGGCAGCAAAGATAATATCATTGACATATATTTATACCAGAAGTAGTTCATTGCCTTCCTTACAGATGAAGATAGTAGGATCCACTAAGCCTTTAGAGAAGTCTTTGGATATCAGGAATGAAGACAACATGTCATACCACGCGCGTGGAGCTTGTTTCAACCCATAACGAGCTTTCTTCAGCTTGTATACGTGATTGGGGTTATCTGGATCCACAAACCCGTCTGGCTGGCTAACATAAACCTCTTCACGTAGATTATCATTTAGAAACGCAGTCTTCACGTCCATTTGGTAGACTACTATGTTCATGTGAGCGGCAAACGCGAGAAAAATTCTTATAGCCTCTAATCTCGCAACCGGAGCAAAAGACTCTTCAAAATCAATGCCCTCTTCTTGACGGTAATCACGAGCCACTAACCGAGCTTTGTTCTTTAGACTACCTCCCAGTTCATCTAGCTTCACTTTGTAGATCCACTTCAAAGTAATAACCATAACTTTATCTGGTCGGGGTACGAGCTCCCATACTTCAAGGTGTTCAAACTCATTAAGCACTTCTTGCATTGCTTCGATCCAGCAGGATTGAGTCAAAGCATCTTTATACGTCTAGGGTTCAACAGCAGTGAGGAAAGCATCGTAGTAACAGAAAAGAGCTTGCTCATGTAACTGCAGACTTGTGGAAACTGGTCAAACATCTAGCGAGTTCACCCATTATATTTTCAAGTGGTTGATCCTTAGTCCATTGCTATTGTGTTTAAAATTTTGGTGACGCCGGATGCACAATATAGAATAGAATCCGATGATAGAAGATTGATCAGAAGGAATTTCTGGAATTGGGATACCAAAGTACGATCATTACCATCAGTGCAACTTTAATTATTCTGATAGTCTTCCTTCAACATATTCTGGAGTTGTTTGAGATTACTAAAGGTGAGTGCAGTCTTGGTTCAACCTGTTTTGAGGAAGGTGAATCGGTTGATGCAGCGGGTTCATTGAGCAATACGTCACAGTTAGAGCAATTACTTCAGGGCTGGTGCTCAACACTAGGTGGAGGAGTGAGTAATTCATCAAACAATGGTTGTAATAGAGATCCCCATCACTTTGCTTGAAGGGTGGTACAACGGTGTTGAAGGAGGAAGGTTTTGGCACGAGTCATGAACTGATGTTGCAGGAGTCATTTCAATGAAGTGCGGGTCCTGAACTGCTTGTTTTCAAAAGCCATACAGTCAAGCTTTCATCAAAGATCTACATAATAATCACTATGATTCGACCTAGTATGTCGGTTGTAAATTCAAAATGCTTTCTTTGTGGGTGCATAGCCAATGAAAATACCAATATCAAGATTTGATATGTAACATACCAAGTTCTCACTATCATTTGTCGGATAGCAGAGTGCACCAAATACATGTAAAAATGATAAGTCGGGAGGTCTGTCATGTAAAATCTCATATGGTGTTTTGTCGTGACGAAGACGTATGATGGAACGATTTTGGGTGTAACATGCGGTAGCAACTGCTTCTGCCCATAAAAATAACGGAGCTTTTGCATAAATCAACATTGTACGGGCAGCTTCAATTAGCGTACGATTCCGTCTTTCAACACCAACCATTTTGCTGTGGAGAACGAGCAACAGATGTTTCATGAGAGATGCCAACCTTCTCATAATATTCACGCAAAGTTTGATTAACAAATTCAGTTCCATTATCTGTTCTGATTCGTCGGACAGGTACTTTAAGCCGCACTTGGATCATCTTGAGAAACTTGATTATGAAATATGGAGCTTCATCTTTTGACCTTAAGCACTTTACCCATGTAAATCGAGAGTAATCATCAACAATGACGAGGATGTACTTCTTTCCATTAACACTTGCGACACGCATTGGTCCACAAAGATCCATGTGCAAAAGATAGAGTTTTTCTTGGTTGGTGTCTTCAGATTTAGGTTTGTGGGGTTTCTTCTTGCTTTTCCCCATTGCACAAGCAGAACACATATGGTCCTTTTCAAATTTTAGCTTAGGGAGACCTCGAACAAGACCGTGTCTAGCTAAATGGTTGATTGCACCAAAGTTCAGATGAGACAGACGTCGGTGCCATAGCCAGGACTTAGTCTTTGAGGCTTTTGACAAGAGACATATAGGAGAGGACGTCATCATATCTCCAAGAGACAGAGTATACAGATTGTTGCCTCGAGATCCAGTTAATAGATCAACACCTTCTAAATTTTGAATGAAGCAGGTGTGTTGACGAAAAGCAACTTCAAGGTTCGAATCACAAAATTGCCCAACAGAGAATAAGTTGTGTCCAAGTCCTTCCACATAGTAAACCCTTGAGATCGTAACATTCCCAATCTGATAATCACCATATCCCAATATCTTTGCCACGTGATCATTTCCGAATTTGACTGTACCCAAAAATTTATTGACAAAATTGGTGAGCTGAGAGCGATCTCCGATCATATGCTTGGAGCAGCCGGAGTCCAAATACCAGAGAACAATTTGGACGACCTGCAGTCATCAAGAGAGGAAGATGGAACATCGGAAACTATGGATCCCCAAGATTGACTGGGTTCCTTTTTGTTAGCAGATACAGATTTAAGAACCTTAGATTTACAAACAGGAACATTTATTTTAGATTTCCTAGGTTTCCTTGAGTAAACATACAATGGTTTTGAAAGGAAGAATGGGGGGGGGGGGGGGGGGGGGGGGGGTAGAATAAAAAAGAAAAATAAAAAAAAAAAATAAAAAAATAAAAATAAAGAAAAAAAAAATAAAAAAAGAAGAAATTTGTGTGATTCCCGAGAAAACCAATGTAACAATCAAGCTATAGGTGTTCAATTTCCAAAGCAGTTGGTTTTCCTAAGGGGTACTTCATTAGTTGTGGTAATCTTAGTTAAAGGGCACGCATTTCCTACTATAGTGAAGGTCCGGCCAGTAGGTCTTCAGATGTATCCAATATTTGTAAACCCATTTCCTGTTGGTTTCCAAACTCTTCTTTTTGAACTTTGCTTAACAGATTTAGATTTATTTAACGAGCAATCACATGTTGCTAAAATCAAAAAAACACAAACTTATATCAAAAGCATCAACATTACACTTAACAACATTTAAGTTCATAAATCCGCATTAACTGGAATGCTGCATAAAACATTCCTTTGTAACATTCTGTATTTTATCATGTCAATTACGAGTCAATCTATTTTTACTAATATTTTTCGTCGTACGCGTTTACATTTAATTCATATATGTAGTAAAATCGCGCAAAAAAACTAAAAATCAACAATAAACGTAAACGGACCACCAAAACAAATTAAAGTTTTCGTCAAGCAAGCAATATATTATTTTTACAAAGTAATAATTAATTTTTATATTTTTATTTTTATTGGTGCGTAAAACGATTTTACTTTCGTAATTAAATACATTTAGGCATACCCGGAAAGCACCAAAACTTTTCTACGCTTCAACAAATACCCACATAATACCCAATACCTAAAAATAACAAATATCTTACATATAACATGCATAAACTGGATTTGTAATTTACACATCAAGAAAATATCACAAAAATCTTATGTATTGGGGGGTTGTGGGTGCTGGGTGGTCTCACTTGGTCTTTTGTACATCACTTGCCATTAAACCTAGCCATACCTCCCATCCTTTTGACCAAAGACTTCCATGTTTTACTCATCTTGTCTCATGACTTATACATGTATTTTTTGACTAGTCATTAGAGTATATAAGGCCTTTACTAGTGAAAAATACACACAACCAATACACTTCTCAGTTTTTGGGGGGGGGGGGGGGGGGGGGGGGGGGGGGGGGGTTTTATTTATATTTTTTGTGGGTTAGTTGTGGGGTTGTTGAGGGTGGGGGGGGGGGGGGGGGGGGGGGGGGGGGGGGGGGGGGGGGGGTGGGGGGGGGTGGTAGGGGGGTGGTGGTTTTGGGGGGTGGGTTGTTGTGGGTGGGTGGTAGTGGGGTGGGGTTTTGGTGTTGGGGGTTTGTTTTTGGGGGTGTTGGGGGGGGGGGGAGGGGGTGGGGGAGGGGGTATAGTGGTGAGGGGATAGAGATTTTTTGTGGTTTTTAACACCTTGAAAGTGTGAAAGTGTGTTGTATTTCACTAAACAGCCTTATATATTTACTAATGACTAGTCCCAAAAATACATGTATAAGTCATTAGACAAGATGAGAAAAACATGTGAAGTATCTATTGGTCAAAATGATGGAGGTATGGCTAGGTTTAATGCAAGTGATGTACAAAAAGACCAAGTTAGAGATTTTGTGATATATCTTGATTTGTAAAGTACCAATATCCAGTATATGCATTAATATATGTAATATATTTTGTTATTTAGGTATTGGGGTATAAATGTGGGTATTTGTTTGACGAGTAGAAAAGTATTGGATGCTGTCGGGTATGCCTAAATGATTTAATTTACGAAACGTAAACGTTTTAACGCAACAATAAAAATAAAATATAAAAAAGTTGATTATTACTTTTGTAAAAAAAAATTATTGCCGCTTGCTTACGAAAACTTTAAAATTTATTTTGGTGCCCATTTACGTTAATTTGTTTATTTTTAGTTTGCGCGACTTTTACTACATAATAAGAAGATAAAGTAAACGCGTACGAGAAAGATAATAATTAGTAAACTAGATGAACATCGTTAATGAACCTGAAAATACAGAATTTACAAAGGAAAAGCTATATGCAGCATTCCAAGCTTAAGCGAATTATGAACTTAAATGTGATTAAGTGTAATGTGGTTGCATGCTTCTGATAATCATGGATAGTGTATTTTTGATTTTTATCAACAATGTTAATGCTCGTAATTAAATCAAAACTTTAAGACATAGTTCAAAAGAAGAGTTTTGGAACCACAGGAAATGGGTTTACAAATATTGGATACATCTGAAGACCTACTGGCCGGACCTTCACTATAGTAGGAAATGCGTGCCCTTTAACTAAGATTACCACAACTAATGAAGTACCCCTTAGGAAACCAACTGCTTTAGAAAATGAAACACCTAAGCTTGTTGTAACATTGGTTTACTCAAGGAAACCTAGGAAATCTAAAATAAATGTTCCTGTTTGTAAATCTAAGGTTCTTAAATCTGTATCTGCTAACAAAAAGGAACCCAGTCAATCTTGGGGTTCCATAGTTTCTGATGTTCCATCTTCCTCTCTTGATGACTGCAGGTCGTCCAAATTTGTTCTTTGGTATTTGGACTTTGGCTGCTCCAAGCATATGATTACGAGATCGCTCTCAGCTCCACCATATTATCAATAAATTTTTTAGGTACAGTCAAATTCGAAAATGATCACGTAGCAAAGATATTGGGATATGGTGATTATCAGATTGAGGAAAATTGTAACATCTGCATGATTAACTATATGGAAGGACTTGGACACAAACCTATTCTCTGTTGGGCAATTTTGTGATTCGAACCTTGAAGTTGCTTTTCGTCAACACACCTGCTTCATTCAAAATTTAGAAGGTGTTGATCTATTAACTGGATCTCGAGGCAACCTCTGTATACTCTGTCTCTGGAGTATATGACATCCTCACATATATTTCCTCTTGTCAAAAGGTCTGTCCAAAGACTAAGTCCTGGCTATGGCACCGACGTCTGTCTCATCTGAACTTTGGTGCAATCAACCATTTAGCTAGACACGGTCTTGTTCGAGGTCTCCCTAAGCTAAAATTTGAAAAGGACCATATGTGTTCTACTTGTATAATAGGGAAAAGCAAGAAGAAACCTCACAAACCTAAATCTGAAGACACCAACCAAGAAAAACTCTATCTTTTGCACATGGATCTTTGTGGACCAATGCGTGTCGCAAGTGTTAATGGAAAGAAGTACATCCTCGTCATTGTTGATGATTACTCTCGATTTACATGGGTTAAGTGCTTAAGGTCAAAAGATGAAGCTCTAGATTTCATAATCAAGTTTCTCAAGATGATCCAAGTGCGGGTTAAAGTACCTGTCCGACGCATCAGAACAGATAATGGAACTGAATTTGTTAATCAAACTTTGCGTAATATTATGAGAAGGTTGGCATCTCTCATGAAACATCTGTTGCTCGCTCTCCACAACAAAATGGTGTCGTTAAAAGACGGAATCGTACGCTAATTGAAGCTGCCCGTACAATGTTGATTTATGCAAAAGCTCCATTATTTTTATGGGCAGAAGCAGTTGCTACCGCATGTTACACCCAAAATCGTTCCATCATATGTCTTCGTCATGACAAAACACCATATGAGCTTTTACATAAAAAACCTCTTGGCTTATCATTTTCCATGTATTTGGTGCACTCTGCTATCCGAAAAATGATAGTGAGAACTTGGGTAAGTTACAACCAAAAGCTGATATTGGTATTTTCATTGGCTATGCACCCACAAAGAAAGCATTTTGAATTTACAACTGACGTACCAGACGAATCATTGAAACAATTCATGTAGATTTTAATGAGCTGACTGCAATGGCTTCTGAACACAGCAGTTCAGGACCCGCACTTCATGATATGACTCCTGCAACAATAAGTTCAGGACTCGTGCCAAACCTTCCTCCTTCAACACCGTTTGTACCACCTTCAAGAAGTGATTAGGATCTTTTGTTTCAACTGCTGTTTGATAAATTACTCACTCCTCCACCTAGTGTTGATTACCCAGCCCCTGAAGTCGTTGCTCTAATTCATAAAGTAGTAGCTCCAGTTCCTGCTGTATCAATCGGTTCACCTTCTTCAACAAATGTTGACCAAGATGCACCATCACCAAGTAACTCTTAAAAAACACCCGAAACTCAACCTCTCATCATTCCTAACGATGTTGAAGAAGACAATCATGATATTGAAGTTGCACATATGGGTAATGATCCGTACTTTGGTATCTCAATTCCAGAAGTTCCTTCTGATCAATCTTCATCATCGGATTTTATTCATATAATTGTACATCCCGATCACCAAATTTCTAAACACAATAGCAAATGGACTAAGGATCACCCACTTGAAAATATAATCGGTGAACTCGCTAGACCAGTTTCCATAAGGCTGCAATTACATGAGTGAGCTCTTTTCTATTACTACGATGCTTTTCTCACCGTTGTTGAACCAAAGACATATAAAGATGCTTTGACTCAATCTTGCTGGATTGAAGCAATGCAAGAAGAGCTCAATGAGTTCGAATGCCTTGGAGTATGGGAGCTCGTACCCCGACCAGATAAAGTTATGGTTATTACTTTGAAGTGGATCTACAAAGTGAAGCTAGACGAACTGGGAGGCATTCTAAAGAACAAAGCTCGGTTAGTGGCTCGTGGTTATCGTCAAGAAGAGGGAATTGATTTCGAAGAGTCTTTTGCTCTGGTTTCAAGATTAGAGGCTATAAGGATTTTTCTCGCGTTTGCCGCTTACATAAACATGGTCATCTACCAAATGGATGTAAAGACTGGGTTTCTGAATGATAATCTGCGGGAAGAGGTTTATGTTAGCCAGCCGGACGGGTTTGTGGATCCAGATAACCCCAATCATGTGTACAAGCTAAAGAAAGCTCTTTATGGGTTGAAACAAGCTCCACGCGCGTGGTATGACATGTTGTCTTCATTCCTGCTATCACAAGACTTCTCCAAAGGCTCAGTGGATCCTACTATGTTTATCCATAGGAAAGGTAAGGAATTACTTCTGGTATAAATATATGTCAATGATATTATCTTTGCTACTTCTACACCTGAACTTTGTGACCTATTCGCTAAAATCATGTGTTCCAAATTTAAGATGTCAATGATGGGCAAAATCTCATTTTTCTTAGGACTACAAATTTCTCAAAATCCCAGAGGCATCTTTATTAACCGGTCATACTATGTCCTTGAATCTTTAAAGAAATACGGTTTTGACTCTTGTGACCCAGTGGATACTCCCATGGTGGAGAAATCCAAACTGGATGAGGATAAAGAAGGGAAAGCAGTTGATCCGTCACATTATCATGGTATGATTGGCACTCTCCTTTATCTTACATCCAGTAGACCTGACCTACAATTTGCTATATGCATGTGTGCCCGGTATCAGGCACGGCCTACCAAAAAGCACTTACATGCGGTCAAAAGGATCTTTCGATATCTAAGAGGAACCGTCAATCGGGGACTATGGTATCCGAAGGATTCTTCAATTGCTCTAACAGCATTTGCAGATGCGGATCATGCTGGTTGTCAAGATACACGTCGTAGCACATCTGGTAGTATGCAGTTTCTAGGAGATAGACTTGTTAGCTGGTCATCAAAATACGGAAGCTGAATATATTGCTATGTCTGGCTGTTGTGCTCAAATCCTTTGGATGAGATCACAGCTTACCGACTATGGCCTTGGATTCAATAAAATTCCAATGTACTGTGATAACAAAAGCGTTATTGCCTTATGCTGCAACAATGTTCAACATTCCAGGTCGAAGCATATAGACATCAGATTTCACTTTATCAAGGAGCATGTTGAGAATGGGGTGATTGAACTTTACTTTGTCAATACGGAGTATCAACTGGCGGACATCTTCACAAAAGCCCTTGCAAGAGAAAGAATTGAATTTCTTATCAACAAGCTGGGAATGCGGAGTTTTACGCCGGAGACTCTGAAACAATTGGCAGATGAAGTTGATGAATAGTGGTGGTACCTATTCAAATATCCTGTAACATATGTATATATATTAAAACCATAAAAACCAAAAAGATTTTTCATTTTTCAGGAAAGTTTTATAAAAACAAAATACAAAAATATAAAATTCATAAAACCAAAGAAAAAAATTCAAAAATGAGAAAAATATAAAAAGAGGTAATAATGGCATGTCTTCTGAAAATCGATAACATTTACGGTCTTAGAAATGTCATTCAATAATGATACAAGGCAGTTCGAGCAGAAGTTCAAATGTTTTCAAGACATGCCAAATGGCTTGCTATTATTTCAGATAACAACCCGATCATCATCTTAAAGGCAAGTATTTTAAAAAGAAAACTTAACCTCTCAACGGGAATTTATTCTCGGACATGGTCTACTTTATGACCATGCAAAGGCTTGTGATTACTTTGCATCATAACCCATGCTTCCACTGTTACTATAAGTGTACGTGTCAGTGCGCTTATGTGTCAAATAAGAGAAATCTTATTTAATGGTGTTTGATTTTCAGTAATAAAACATTAAGTCATCAAGAAATGCTTTTTCTAGGATATTTGACTTCTCAAACAACGACTACAGCTCTTTAAATAGAAAATGGGTCATTGTTTGAGGGGGAGAAAATATCAAATATCTTCTTCATAATAATAATATGCTCATATAGAAAAAGGTTTTAAATAATAACGGAATATCTCTCTTAAGGAAAGTTAATTAAGTTTAGCTTATGTGTGCCTTATATGTTATTTGTTTAAGCCTTTAGGGAATATTTTGCAAAATTAAGTCTATAGGTATGATAGTATAAACATTAGGGACTAATTGTAATATTTGTTTAACTTATAAATGCCTTATAAAACTTATCTATGCAAAATAAATGGGTATTGAAACTTGAGGGGCCAAATGTGTCAAAAACCATATTTGTTTTATAACCCACCCACCCACCCCGTCTCCTACACACACCAATACACACACTTAGAAATTTTTCCCTCCCACACATACATTCGAATCGCCATCTTGTGTTCTCCTTTTCCAGTCGTTAACAAGCTTAAGGTATATCTAATAATTTGTTCTACACTTCCTAAACATCACATACCTTGAAGGAATTGTGATTTCATCTATTTTTGAACTCGAAAACCCTAATTTTTGAATTAGGGTTTCTCAAAATAAAAAAGTGAATAAATCTTCAAATTGATTGAGGGGTTTTGATTGTATTGGAGCGTAGAAGACTTGGTTAATACAGTTTTATGTGTAGTTAACATAGGAATGAGATATGGTCGAATATGTGGTCGAAAAATAGGGTTTATGTGAAATATTGTAAAAAGTTTGTGGGTTTTGTATTAGGGAGTGTAACACAACTTTCTTGAATGTTTTAAAGTGTTCATATAACAC
>BQNB010175120.1:3133-13192 GCA_026074375.1 Tanacetum coccineum
AGCTAAAGCATGAGAAAATGCCATACGACAACTATGAGGGATGCTCTTAACCGTCGTGACACGTAGGGAGAACACACGATCAAGGAGAACCTGATCCACAACCACCCCTCCCAAAGGATATCATTTTACTCAATCTTCAGGTTGACAGCCATTTGAAGTTAGCTCTTGCATGAGTTGCATCACTCAGCCTAAAGCTCCTTCCGTACCTATCTATAGTTATCGAATAAACTGAAGTAAAAGTTAGCGAAATGATGTAGCCAACACTACAAGTGGGGAGATTTAAAAACACCTATTATACCTTACTAATGGCCACAACTATTGCCACACCAGCTGATCTCAATGGGTGCCTTAGTTGTTTGAGGGCGCATAGCAATATCTGTGACATGAGATCCACAAGCTCTCATTGCACCAAAATCCTGCTGGGATTGACACGGTGAAAATAAGGCCTAACCCGACCCGTATTATAATTTACATAAAGTACCACCTTATTTGGTCATGGTTACCTGAACCTACATGAATTCAATAAAATTACCACATGCTCTCACAGTGCCATGAATAGGCACTTACACCTTATACGCCCCGATTCCTTGTGTAATCCAACCAGCTTCGGAAGCTGCCACCTGTAAAACATATCTAGTCAAACTTCTGATATCATGTTATAGACTTTGATTTCTTCATTGTTTAGTCAAAAGAGCCAGCTTATAACTAAATCAAGAAATTATTTTTATTATATAGATATCAATTACGGGTGAACGAAATGAAGCTTTAATACAGTGCCTTTCCGGATATAATCCAAAAGTGTTGCTTTTTGATACAAAAAAGAACGCCATGTAAAGATTAGCAAAATATTAGGCCATTAACTATTTGGAGAAACACATATATATTGTTGCTTACTTTTTCATGATCGAAGTGACACATAATGGTGACAACAGCAGGTCTATCTTGAATATGGTCCAGGTCATCTTCATCAGAAATTTATTTATTTTTCAACATTTATAGATATTTCAGTTGGATCCGCATCCATAACTTCCACATCATACTCCCTACAAACCACTTTTCAACTTCGTGCCCATTCATTTTACCAAATCATAGTGAAAAAACTAAAAATCTTTCAGATAATTTAATTTTTCATAAGCACCGTTCTAGTCACTGTATATTCTTCGTCTATGTACATCATTAAAAGATTGCTTTATATACTGTTTGGTGCTAAAAGATTGCTTTCTATCATATTTGGGTCATTTTGTAACCGAAAGCAAAAGACACTTACAAAAAACAGAGCCATATAAAATCACGGTCACAAAAAGTTACAAATTTAAACTAATTTTTTTTATACCTGAAACATGACTCGATTTGCAACAGACATGCCTAAAAAGTGGAAAGGCATATCCAAAGTTTCCTGAAAATCAAATGACATTATAACACAAATTAACAATCATGTGATATTCTAAATAATTACATACTCTTAGATATACAAACCTGCGAAATGCGCATATGAGGGGTATTGAGAGTCTTTTTTAGAGGGGTATTGAGTTAGAAGTAGACACTCTAAAAATTCAGCCTTCTTATTTAGAGGGGTATTGAGAGTCTTTTTTAACTCTCCTTTATTGGTAGTTATAGAAGTATTTCCATTTTAATTATATAATCGTGAATTGTATGCAAATTACATCTATGTTAAATTCCATGTCATATTGTCATGAATACTTTTAGTACTAGATCTTCAAAAGCATTAACTTGACATGGTTGAAGTGAGTTGTTTACAAAACTTTATATTAAACATGTCTTGATTTATATACAAAAGGATTTTAGGAAGCCATGTCTGTTTCACCCAACTTAATTACATATCTGAATTTGTAGTTTTTAGGCTCATTTCAGTTTAGTTCGATAAATATAATTTTACAAAGCAAAAGTACAGATTTCATCTTCTTCAACCAATATTAAGATTTGTGCTTGGTTATTTAAGGCTTGGTTTACCTTCCAAAATATTAGAAGTGTGTCATTCAAATCTTGCGCTAGATCGTTTAAGGGCGTGTCTGTATTTTTAAATAATTGTGTGACGGGTAGCTTTGTGATGTTATGGTTTACAGATGCTTGGTTCTTTTTTTATGGAATAATGTTGTACACGTGTAGTGGTATATGTGTGGTTATTTGTATAATTATCATTCCACCCAAAGCAAAGAAGCTTGTCTCCGAAACATAAACATTATTCATTAAAATTCGTGCCATTACAAATTCATGTGATTTTGTAGGTTCACATGTTTACAAAATCTGGATTACGACTCTCATTTCTCATGGTACATTTTACCACAATATAATGCAAATCGGGAGGTAGTAAATTCACACAATTCTCATATCACTTATGGTTAATTTGCTTGCCTTGTTTACATGCATATGAGAGGTATGGGAAAAGAGTGCCTATAATACTATTGAGTGGTTCAAGTATATTAACAAAGAAGCTTCATATGAGAGCAGTTGGTGAGTTCAAACGGAGTTTTACGGACTTTCTTGATGACATGGTGACCAAAGACGACTAGATACGCTATAATTTTGATGCTTCTTATATGCTAGAATTCTATGATTTGTTTGACGTTGGATGAACAATGATATTTATTTCACATGACGTATTACGTCATTAACTTTTTCAAATTCAAAATTAATGTTATATCCATAGCATGTTGTCATGATTTATTTATATGTAGCAAACTCATGAAGCTTGCGTGCCCATCAGGTCATGATACCAGTACAGTATAATAAAAGATCGGTTCATTTTTCATTAGTGTGATGGTTTTTTTATTATCATTTTCAAAAAATTTAAGATTTATTATTGTGTCACATGTCATCTCTTTTTATGGTAATTTGTTGTATATATTTCACTCATTTTTATGATTCATACAATGTTTAAGATGATAAACTCAAAGTTATGTCTCAAATGGTCGCTTATTTACTTATCTTTATGAATTCTTAGGTAAGAGTGATGTTATTTAGGCCTACAATCTATGCCTAACAACATGCCTAATACATAAATCACTTGTACATTTGTATTATGCATTTTCTCTCTCCAAATTACCACCAATCACTTTTTCAAATCCACCAATCAAAATATTAGGCACACAAGTAGGCATACTAATTAGGCATAAGAATCATTTTTCCTTAGGTAATATTTTATTTGCACGCATCAGTGACTAGGAGAGCTTCGGGTACCCTAAGTCTTCCCGTGCGTTTTACCCTAAAACGTCACCCGACGGGCACCAAGTTCACACTGTGGTTTACCAAATCCCTTTCGTATATAGAAATGATAGTAACCTTGTTACGCCGAGCCCCGAAATGGGTCCAAATGTCACGCTTAGGGAACCAAAACATATGCAAGTGGAAGACTTTACTAATAAAATGGGTTGGTCAAATTTCACTAATCACTAAGGAAATCCAAAGTCTATAACATAAAGGTCTTCTATGATAACAAGGGATCCAAAATCCAACTTCTAAACAACTTATAATGTAGACGTGATATGCTAGTTGCCTGAAAATGGTCCAATATGAGCTCATATTCACTCTTCACTCGTATCCCAAATTCTCTTGGTTACTTGCCGCGGGGAAAAGAAATGAAGCTGAGCTAAATAGCTTAGTTAACACATATATAAAAACATGGATAGATCAAGTAGGCATAAGTAAACGAAATAGAATCACTAAAACCAGGGTAATAAAAGATCTCAAGTATTATAAGAGCTGAACGGAGTAGGTAGCCAAGCGAAACTTACAGCGAAACGAAACATATAGAATTGGCCAGCGAAACGAAACGTATATGTCTAACGCATGCAACATGCTAAGACCAAACAACCAAACATACATTATTTCATATCATATCGAATTGTACATAGGAGCTCACTCCAGATGTACCTTACAGAATGTGAAATGGGGGTGTTGGCACCACACTAATCCATTCATCAAAACTGAATTGAACAAAGTAACTATGATGCATCCATACGCTCCCTACAAATCAAAATCGTTTATGGAAAAGTGAATAATAGATCACATAAATCTGAGAACGCCATGGACTAATCAAACCGCCACAGATAGTGTCACGCTATTGGTTCCTCAATAACGTGGCAATGGTACCTCCGTGGCATGTCAATAGCCTGGGCATAAGAACAAAACAATAGGTTCATATAGCACATCGAAACAAACATAATATGTCAACAAAAGGTCATGTCTAAACAAAACGAATAAGTTCATATCATGGAAATGTTAAATGAAACATGTGTCAAACGAGTTCAAGGGTTCAATTGAATTATCAAATATGGTAGAAAACGAATATCAAATCAAATAATACGAAACATATATAATGATTGCAAAGGTGAAAATAGATACGGATCGAATGTCATGAGAATCATTAAAAGAAAGGATAGAATATATATACCGATAAGAAACGCAAGTGAAAGAAACCAACTATAACACCTCGTATTTTAGGTCATTGTATGACATTAAGAAATTCATAATTTATTTTTAGGGTTTGAGGAAAATAGACTCTTTGTACCAATAATCAATGCGAACGGAATAACCAAGGAAGCGTAGATATAATGCAAGTGAAAGAACTAAGAGGAACACGAATAGTAAAGAGGTTATGCCGAGTATGATATTTTACGAACAAATAATACTCAAAATGAAAGATTAAATATTTTTACGAACAAATAAGCAAACGACTAATGATCAATGCCAACGAAAGAATCGATGGATCATAACAATAGTAAATAGAAGATGTAAGAGTATCCGTACTAATATTTACAAACAATGAAAGCTTAAGAATAAGGAGTAGATATATCAGCCAACTCTTAACGCTAAACAACCTCCAAACTTATTTACCGGTCCAACGATCTACACAGATATACCGACTACAAGTTAATAACGAGCCAACTAATTAGTGGTTTAGTCTTTCCGTTTAAACTCATTTTTATCCTACAAGTATTTCTCATTTTGATTTATATAACAAAAGCTTTAGAAGGAGTCTAAATCTCTGTTACTGTGAATTGTAGGTCATTATTGTTCATGTATACTTTAGCCCTTACACTAGTTCTTAAAAAGCGTTATATTCACATGGTTTGAATTGTGAGTGTTTACAAAACTTTATATTAAACATGTCTTGATTTATATACAAAAGGCTTTAGTGCAAATTTCATCTTCTTCAACCAATGTTAACAGGCCCTTTATATCTTTGTTTTATATAATCAGTTTCTACTTTGTTTAAGACTCAAAAGTTTATGTCCGCAAGTTAAATCTAGGTGGTTTTTTCGATTCATGAGTTTATCGTACTTAGTGTTTAAACTAAAAACTGACTACTGAAATAGCAAAACTAACATTTGATTATTAAACGATGGTGGCTCAAAATTTACCTCCACAAGAGTCAACCACGACTCAAAACTCCAACATAAATACGAACTGCTAACTTGAGCAACCATAAGCCAAGACTATGATTCCGCTAACACTCTTGAACATGTATCAAAGTCGTGGAGAACAAGCTTTGACCCAGACCCCGAACATGTACGAAAGGAATAGGATCGCTCAAAGTATTATAAGGTTGATCGAACAGGAGTGTGTGTGTGACTGCAGCGACCAGGCAGCTCAAACACAATACGAACCAACTTAACTACGGCACCATATTAATTTGGTCAAATCCATCCAAAACAAAATCGAGGAATATCTACAGCATCTCGATCACCGCGAACCACCTCTGCGCACGTCCATATATCCCCTACACACACTAGCACCAGAGTACCCGACTCACAAAAGCACCACCTCAAAATCCACCAATTTCTAGAAAATAAGTACTATATTTTTCGTGCTGGTGACAAATAGTTTACCCGACGCCACCTTATCTTATTTCGACTAAGACAACGAGCTACAAAACGACCACATTATCCGACCTAACCAAAGTCAAGGAAGGCATTCTTATTCACTGTCCTGGTGCCTTCACTCCATGGGTTCTCGAAAACATCTTCATAGGAATCTCAGGAGCTTAAAGTTTAGGTTGTTTAATTTTATTGTGTGCACTTCTGTTAATGATGCTTTAGTTTATGAAAGCATGGGAGTTAGTGATGGATAGATGGTCATTTCACCAAACATGTGGTATTATGTATGCCTATATTTATATATATATATATATATATATATATATATATATATATATATATATATATACACTAAAAGTCATTTTACTTGCACTCGCAACCGCTACAGTAATATCTTACAAAGCTACCGTACCACCAATATTTTAATCATATCTACTAAGAAGCTACAGTACCACCAAATATTTTAATCATCTCACACACCTTTCTGATCAAGAAACAATTTTGAGTTTCCAGCTTATTTTATTATTGCTATTATCTAAACACGTGTTTTCCTCCTGGCTCTTCTCCTTCATTCATAAAACAAAACCACCGCCTAACACACACACACCAAATTCATTATACAAATCATCCACCCACACACACATTCTTTTTCATATCTTTGATCAAACCCACAAAGAAGGGCCGATTTCTTAGGCCTGATTGTGTAGCAAGGATTCCGGGGGTCAAGAAACACGTAATACACCCTAATGAATCAGTTAATTGTCTCTTTATCAAGGTTTTATCTTTTTTTTTATTGTGATAAGATTAATTCTTTTTTTTTTGTTTTGATTCTGTATATTTTATGTTTTTACAAGGAGTGTCTATTTGAGATTACTACATGTTTATAAAGGTAATAAGGTCATTCTTTAGGGGTTTTAGCTTTGCTTGCATAATATATTATCTGGAGTGTTTGGATTAGCTTATTTTTTACATTATCAAAAAGTTTAATCAGTTCTAATGTTTTATGCTTTTGTTTTATATCTAACTAATCTTAATTAACAAATGCTACAATAAAAATAAAACCTAAAACAAACCCCTACACCATCCCCCCCCCCCCCCAACACTTTATATCCCTTTTTGGGGCCCCTCCCCCCCCCCCCCCCCCCCCCCCCCCCCCCCCCCCCCTCCCACCACAGGTCGGGGATTTTAGCTCTTTTATGATTAGTGTATTGTTATGTAAAAGAATCAACTAAAAGAATCAACTAATGTAGTGCGTTGTATAATGAGATGTCTCTGATATTAGGATTTTGGGATTCCATTTTCAAACAATAGGTGTTTATATCAGTGTTTCGTCCAATGCGTTAATTAGATGAAGTACTCCATAGACGTAACCTCAAACACACTGACATTTGGTTTTGTTTAAAATGTGAATATACATGTTTCAGCTTTTTATTTGAAATTTTGAACAATGATTGCAGCGAAAGGTGTGCCGATGTAAAGGAAAACCGTTGAAGCATAGGAATTATGAAGTTAATCTGTCACTTTTGACACCTTTTAATTTTATAAAGAGCAAATGACAATGCGGGTAGTGTAGCTTCAGGTTCTACATCAGCCTTTCTTCGGTCTAACTGCTAGGATTAGTAGTATACAGTATAGACTTATTTATTGAACTAAAGTATTGTTGTTACTCCTTCTAGAAAACGAAACCCAATGCGAGTTTTAGAATTACTTTTTTAGATTAACATATTAACAACATAATGAATTGTGCATCTATTTTAGATTAGCAGCTTTTGCTTATAGATATCTATGTATTACTTACACATACATTGACCTCGATGCGTAATAGATCCCATAATAGTTAGCTAAGCGGGGGTTCCATTTGATAAGATTGTGTGGAATTGAAACAACAGGTGTGAAGGTGTATACTTCACTTAAAATAGTTTGTTTAAATAAATTGAGCGGCAGTTTTACTTTTATAATTTTAATAATCATTTGAAATTTGATTCGTTGCAGAATCTAATATGTCTCAGCTTAAGCGGTTGAAACTTCGAAAGATTAGTTGGGATTCAGATTCCTATTAATTTGGTGAGGTGATGACTGAATTCGCATTCCAGAAGCGAGTTTATGAAGTTGTTATGAAACGTGTGGTGGAGGTATGTGGTGTTGCACACATCTGTTTGTTTTAAGTTACGAAAGGTAATTGTACCTTTTTGTGGTTTCTATTCTTTGGTGAAGGTGTCGTCGTAAGAAATGACCTAAAGATGGGGAAACTAAAGATTGATGGCCAATGCATCAGGATTATTATAGGTATATGTAAACCCCAGAACAGATATTCTTATACATATACCAAATTGGTATAGTATGTTGTTGCCTATAAATAAAGGGAATTCGTATCCTACTTTTCCAGAATCTGAACAGAAAACATAAATATCAGAAAAAAACAAGTAAAAATTGATTCAAATAATAGGTTAAAGTTTTCATTAAACAATTCTAACTAATCCTAACTCGAAAAAAAAACCTCTATTGGAAAAACATAAATTAAAAGTGTAAAAAACCACCTACGATGGTCACAAAAAATTACAACTTTTGATCCGTTTAAATGTGTGAGTTTTAGTGTTTTAGTGTTTGGATTGTTTAGTTGTGGTTTTATGGTTCGTGTTAGGTCGGTCAAACTGGATTGGTGTGGTTCCTCTACGCCTAAGACAACAAAATATCGAACCATGAAGGCGGGTGAAAGAAGAAAGAGGGATGGGTTCCTAAAAGAGATGACCCTGCAAGGCCAGTTGGGGGACCGAATGATGGTCGTAGACCAGAAAGACCTTTTACCACACCGAAACAAAGGCCTGAAATTTTCACAGCGGATGAGCACGAGATTCTTAACGAAATTAAGCCCATCATTCGGTCTACGCGTAGGATTGTGCATCAAAGCGGGTAATTTCTATAATTTGTTTTTAGTAATTTAGTTCATTTACGTACAGATGGATACTTACTTGAAAATGAAAGGTCAAATGGACCGAAAGGATATAAAACCATAGTGATTTGAATAAAAGAAATTTGATTTTTATGTTGTTCTAATTATATAAGTTTCATAATCATTCAGTCTATTGAGATTAGGAAAATCAATAAGGTTACTTTTCCCAGCTTATGAGATTATTAGTTTATGCTTATTGACTTTATCAAGCCATAAGACATCAAGTTAATAACCTTATAAGCTGAGAATTCATGTATGAAACCTTATTGCAAGCAAGAATAGTTATGACAACGGTATCACTATAGTCATAATCGCTATAACTACGGTTATGAAGGCGGTATGGCGGTTTCACGAGTGAGGTAGGTTGTTGTGTTTGTAGGTTTGGATTTGTTTATAGTGAAAAGTAGCTTTTATTTCATTGTTCGGTTTCAGTTTATGTGGTTTATGCGTAGTTATGGGGTTTTGGTGTTTGTTTTACTCTAAAATGTACCCGCCTCAACCTGAGCATATTAAATATGATTTGCATGAATCAAATAGGGTTGTTTACATGTATGGTATAACTGACAAAATTAAAGGATGTCAGCTTCATATCAATAGAGGTGTTCGCGGACCTTTTAGAATGTATGTCACTACTCATTGTTTCCTCTAACTAAATAGTTGAATATTCTGCCATGTTCAGTTTGTATACTTTTAAAGTCGTTGCTTTTGAAATGATTATGTCCAGAATTTGTGTCTAAGCCGCAAGAAAGCCTATAGTAGCAGCGATAGACGGTCCTGCATTTGGTGGTGCATTAGAAATTACCACTGGTAAGAAACATATTTTGGAGGGTGTTTGGGATTTCTAATCAAGTGCTTATCTTTATTAAAGCACATAAGCAGTTTTGGGTTTTTTATAGCTTCGATAGTATTATTTGTTTCCTATTCCAGAATAAAGTTGCACTTAGGAATATGCCTATTGGCACGTGATGATTTTAAGCAAATAAACAATCTGAATTAAGCAATCCTATGCACCCACTTATCTATTTAACAGTTAGCCTTTCCTTTTTTGTTAGTAAGATTTTACTTTTGTTTTTACTCCAGTGTTTTCATATGCTCGAAATTTCATATTCTTGGGGTCGCCTTAGTGATCTTAATTAGGCACACTAAAAAACTGGAGCATGAATTATATCTGCTAAATCAGCGAGCTTTGCCCATTACTAGAATAAATAGAACTAAATGTATTTGGATGGGGGTAGTTGATTCACACATTGGTCGAACTGAATGTATCATAGA
>BQNB010175121.1:0-13192 GCA_026074375.1 Tanacetum coccineum
CATGAAAATAAACAATTTTGGGTTAAACACGTTTAACAGATTTAAGGGCCCGTTTGGTTTGTAGACGGGTTTAGGATTAAAATTTGGATTTAAATTTAAGGTCCGTTTGTTTTCTTGGTGTAGAATGATAGAACTAGGGTCATCTCAAAAATCAAATATTTGTTTGATAGAATAATATAAAGATGTCTGGAAACCATTCCATCAATTCCATATAAAATAGGTAGGATTCTTCTTTTTCTACTCTTTCCTTATTAAATATTTATATTTCTTTTTTTTTTCTTATTATTTATTAATAAATAAGATATAATAATATTTTATCTCCTCACTTTAAATCTAAATACGAATCCAAATCAAAACCTTAAACCCATACAAACCAAACGGACCCTTAGATTTGAATTTTGGATTAAGATTTAGATTGTGTATAGTTTTTGAATTAAATGAGGAAAGAGAAAATAAATTATTAATAAGTTTATTTTATACATTTATTTGAAATACTACCTATGTCCCACATTAAGTGTCCACTTGACTTTTTCAAAGTCTTTTTTCTTCAACTTTGACCTTAATGATTTCTTCTTACGTTATATGATACTTGATGCAAGATATATGAATGGATAGAGTTTTGAATATATTTTTCGTTGGTAGAATTTTCGTTCAATATTATATAACACAAACAAAAATATTTATTGTCAAAGTTGATTAAAAAATACTTAAAAGATTCCATTGTGGACACTTAATATGGGACGGAGGGAGTAGAAAAGTAAAAAATGAAAGAAAAAAAATTATGTGGCCAGAAAAAAAGCATTAACTAAAAAATAATTTTTAATTAGTCACATTTTCTAAAACCCACCATGCTAGTGTGGATTAAAATTTTGGACTCAAAACCTTGTATCAGATATATAGAACACGTACCAAACATTGCATTAAGAGGATCTTTCAGCCCAAACCCATTAAAAACCGAATACCAAACGGGCCTTAAATTCAAAGTATCTTAGGGCAGTATATGAGAGTGTGTGGGTTGGGCGACCGCTCAGGGCCTCAAAAATTTTAAGGGCTCTAAAATTTGTCCCGTTAATAATTATATGCATGTGTACACATATTTTTTTTTAAGAAAACAATGTTTAGATGAGAAAATATCTTAGTTGAGTAATATGTTAAACGTTTAGATACCTAATTTGCATTATATCTTATAAATTGTGACACTTTATATATAACATATCTTTTTGAAATGTCTCATTATGTAATTTCGCCCAGGGCCCTCAAAATTTTTAATAATTTAGAGACGGTCCTGTATCTCACCCTGACATGAATATTTTTGCTTTGATTATTGATAAATTGTTCTCTTTTATTTTTAGGCTTTTCAAAAAATGTTAGGCATGCTAATATTGAGTGAGGAGGATGGAAGAAATCGATATGAAGGTTCTATATGATGCTTGGAGGAGAATTTAGGTGGTGCTTGTTGTACAAATAAATAGGTCGCCCCTACACGCTTCTCACATAATGGTGCAAGTTGCCTAACACTGGACCACTAGATGACAAGGCTTTGAACTTGCATAAGAAATGTAAGAAAAAAACCTTCTTAACGAGGAGCGTGCGAAAAACAAAGCTAACAAAAAGAGAATGCATGGCTGTGACATAGTAAAATCAAAGCGGTCCATTTGGCTAACTAACTCACTGGCCATCATCTTCTTGTGGTGCAGTTTCTGATAGATGTGGCTTCTAAAGGCGATTTGAACAAAACGGTGTCTCGGCAGTTGGTCAGATTTACCAAGACAAAGAAGATCCTAATTTCTTCCCTGATGTTAACATTCTTGGCGAGCAACTTATCCATCTTAAGAACATCAATTGGTAAACCATGAATCGTAGGTTTTTCGCTTCATGGTTATAAGTTGCTCGACAATAGCATCGACTTTTCTAATATTTCGCGGTACCTAACCTTAATTAAGCAAGATGAAACACAGTTATGCAATCCTAAAAAGCCAAGCTCTGAAAAGAAATGCAGCTTTTGGCTTCAAAACTGATAAACAAAACATCCCGTAGGGGGACCTTTTGAGTTATTTTAAGGAACTTAATGGAACCTTATAAGAAATAACTTATAAAAACTTAAGCCTATATATATAAGCTACCTAAAAACAACAATCAAAAAGATTTTAAAATCAAATAAGCGGATTAGCTAATGAAAAAGGTGTTTTTATCGAAAAAAATTGACTTTTTAAGATTTTTGAAAAATTAACTGAAAACACTACTTTTAAGCTATATTAAGTGAACAAACCGATCCTTATGGACTTAGACCTCAAAAAGACCAAAATTAGACTCAAGGAGCACGTAGCAACTTTCAAAAATCATTTTGGAAATTCAGGATAAGCCAGAATAAGCAAATGAAAAAAGCAGTTTTCCAGATTTCCAACACTTAGTAAAATTTTGGACAGACTTGGTAAATAACCAAACAACACTTTGCAGATTAAGGACTTTGTTTCTTAATTGTTTTAATACTTGAACAATACACAAATAAAACTCACAAAATCACAAGTTTCAAGATCTAATCAAATAAGCTGATTAAATAAGCTATGAGTTCATAGATTCAATCAACAAGTTTTTATAAAAATATGATTTTCTTGAGATTAAAACTCTTAAAAACTTAAACCAAACTAATTTTTATCACTACTTTATCTAATCTCAAAGTTGACTCAAGAGCACAAATTTTTTTTATTATTATTTGACCACTTTGACCCATTAACTAGTTAATCCATACCACCCTTTTTAAAAACGATTTTCTAGCATTATTTTAAACTAATTTAAGCCCAAAAACTTTGCACTACGAGATATTAATAAGTCTAACAGACTATAAAAAAGCAACTTTTAACCACAGATACGATCAATAGCTAGAACAGATTATGCTACTCTATAAGATATTAGACAGATTTTTATGAAACTTGCCAAATAATTTTTAAACTACAACCTATTATTTTAAGCACTATAACTTCTATAATAAGCTATAATATGCAGATATTAGCACCAATAAGCTGACAATAAGCAATGCAGTTAATAAGATAAAACTTGAAATTTTGAAACTTACAACTCTCCTTTGCTTAAACAAGGGCACATATGACTCTATGAGCTGGATTCTACAAAGATCCAGCTTGTTAGATAAACAAGCTGGTGAAAACATAGCCTTTTCATTTTGGCTTATTCCATAAAGCTTTTTTACCGGAATTTTTGTGAAGTAGTGATTTAAACCTTACAAGCTATGGGAAAGCTTATAAAGTTCAAACTAGCAGTTATAATAAGTGTAAAAAGCTTAATTGAGGATTATCAAACACTTTCAAACACAATTTAAAAGAATTTTATAAAAATAGATTTTTACCTAAAGACTTGAAATTTCATAATTCTTAATAGAGGTTACAAAGACTTTGAAATAAGCTACAACTACTCTACAATAGCTTGAAACTACTACTAGATGCCTTATCAATTGGCTAAAAAGGGTCTTAATTTATAGATAAATGAGAGGTGGTCTTGGGCGTCTTCATCTTGTGCTACTTCTGTGAGTGCTTCAAAGGTTGTGTTTCTTG
Organism: Tanacetum coccineum; assembly: GCA_026074375.1. NCBI lineage: Eukaryota > Viridiplantae > Streptophyta > Magnoliopsida > Asterales > Asteraceae > Tanacetum > Tanacetum coccineum. The sequence goes on from BQNB010175121.1 coordinate 3,567, forward strand.
TGTGAGGTAAGTCAAAACTCATCATAGCCATCATAAATTCTTGCTCATCAGCCTAGTGATTCAGCCCTTCAATTTATTGTCTTTTCATTGACGACATGAGAGTTTAGAGGATTGCCAACATGGATATTGTTGTTTATTGTTGTGGGGTTAATGGGGTGTGATGTTTGTTTGTCGTGGTGCGGGGGAATGTGGGGACAAGGATGATGAATAGTAGGGTAATGGGTTTGGCGGGAAAATGGTTTGGTTATTTGACTGGGTATAAGTTTATGAATGGCAACTTTGGCCCCTGGTTTGTATGGTGTGTTTGCACCGTATACTCCTTTGGACTGACACTAGTAGTCCTTAAGGACTAAGATAAAAAGGTTAGGGTGTTGTAGGGTTAACGACAGGTTAAAATGTGTTTGGGCCTTTTTATTGGTAGTTTGGGCTAATATGATTTTGGCTGGCTTGTTACAAAAAGGTTTTGGGTTATTTTTTAGTCTTCATAATGTTTAAATGCGCTCGACCCGACCATTAGATGGGTAGGGTTGGCCCATTTAACATTTCTTCGATATCGGCTTCGTCTTTGACTTTGACATTTGACTTGGTTGACTTTTTGACTTTGACTTTGATTTCACGCTTCTTTTCTTTTCCAGTGCTCGGTCTTGTCCATTTTGACTTGATTTTTGTCCCTTTAGTGATTATCCATTACCTGCACAATCACCAAGACACTACTACGATCACACCAATCTAACACTACTTACAAAGATCACCCCGATCTAACTATACTTACAATAATCACCACAATCTACTTAATATACACAACTACGATACACACCTTCACAATATACACAAATGATTTACAAGATCTAACACAACTTCACAATAACACCAACTAAACTATAACACTTCTTGACTTGATGATAAGAAGTATTCTTCTCTTGCACTTGAGGAATTAAGCTTGGATCACTTGGAAACAAAGCTTTATGATTAAATGATCAAAGGAATGAAAGGAGAGTATAAACTGATTTAGAACAGAAAGAAAGTGTGTGCAAAAGGTGAGAAAATCAGTGGGGAATAGTCCAGTATTTATAGGCCAGCTGAGCTGGATTTTTGTCTGGGCGGTCCCCTTAATTAGGGTGCCGGTCCCCTTAAAATTAAGGGGGCCGCCCCTTATAATTAAGGGGGCCGCCCAGCCCAGACGCTCCCTTTTTTGTCTTTTCTGAGGGAGGTGTTTTCTGGAACATTTCTAGCCGTTTTTGGGTAGAAAATTTGAATTCAAAATATTTATTTGAATAAAACATTTCTTTTAAATCTAAAAATATTTTGTAAAAGTTATAAAAATGTTTGTGACATTTTTATAAAAAATGTGAGGTTAAATAAAAATTCCTTTGATCATAAAATAAATTAAGCATTTATTTATTCATACCTTAAGTGATTTACGTCGGGTGCAAACTTCGTTGAAGCAGACTTGAGACGTCGAGAGATGTTGTCGTATGAATGCATTGATGATTTGTGATTACGAGTAACTTAAGCACTTTACGTTATGTGTTATAAATTACATGTTTGTCATCACCAAAACATGAAGAGAATGTATAGATTGAATATCGTAATATTTCTACCAACAAATTATAATCAAAGGCTTGTTTTTGTTTATGTGATTTCATTTTACTTATTGGTAATCATTGATATTTTCCAATTATGTTTCAATATTTGGCCAATGATTGAATTATTGAAATATTGTTTGAATGGTAGATCTAATGCTTGAATAGTTGTTTCCCACCAAATGCTAATTATAGGTTCATGTTCGATGGTTCCCTTCGATAAGGAAGGCCGGTTCCTTTAGAACAATGGAACCGGAGGGTACCGACTCAACAGGATTCAGTTCTCTATTTCTTTTTAATCACTCATGAAATATTTAGAAGTGACCTCGTCCATTCTTGTAGGTATTCCCCAAACCAAGGGGAGCTTATAATTTGATATTGAGTCATGTTACTAACATTTTTTTGTAGCATTCAAAATCTATTTGGATTCCTTAACGCCCTCATTAAGGGGTAGCTTTCGTCGAAGGGGAGCATAATATTCGATTCATTTCAAATCATCATTTGATCCGACTTTCGTCGGTTCTTCTCATATATTTTATTATTTTATTATTATTCGTTTCATATTTTGGAGAAGGAAGTAAAAACTCTAATTTAAAACTTATAAATTATATACTTTACTTCCGATAAGTTTATGTTTTGTCATCAACAAAAATGGGAGATTGTTAATACAAATAAGCCGTAAAAACGTTTATTTATATTTTACGATCCATCCGTGTTTTGTTGATGACAATCATAAAATCATCGGAAGTAGAAAACAAAAATTATATGTTTTAAACCAATAGTTTTCTAAGTCAAATAATCATTATACATCATCCATCATATCTATTGCTCATATCATATTCATTCATCTCATTCATATTTATCATTCTCATCATTTGATAATCATTCTTTCTATGCATAATCTAAACTACGCATTTATACTCTTACATATTTAACTAGCATGGATACTTCATCTCAAAAAGTATCTTACACACATTTGACAAATAAGTTTCTATATTTTAACAAATAGCTTAACTCTTTATTTTTCAAATAAACAAAATTGTCTTGAACATTTTATTTCTCTAATTACATCTTATATTACATAAGTAATATAAAGATAACAAAGAGTAAATTACCTCATGCATTACATCATCCAAATCTTGGAAAAATCTTTAAAGATTACATAAGATTTTTAAGCATAAATTTCATATCTTCAGTCAGATAGCTGGTTCCCTTTGAAAACACTGGCCAATACCTTCCTGTAAAAGGAACCGCCTGGAACCGGTGAATAGTAAATGCCGATTCTCTCTCTTTACATTGGCCGGTTCCATTACAGAGAAGGAACGGTGGGAACCGTGCTATAGTGTCAAAATTTGGCTATAAATACCAAGCCATTTCTCTTGTTTTTCCTCCATTTACACACACATTCTCTCTTATATTTCCTAACCTCTGATCTCAGATAAAGTTTCATATCATGTTTTAGTTTTAATGATTTTCTTAATAGGAGAAGATGTAACCGAGTTTTGCATACAAGATCAAGCCTCAAGATTCACTTGTCACAAGCATCTCTCACCACATGAAGATCTAACTACTAATCTTGGATCATCATTTCATACATCACATTCATTCAAATCAATTCTTGTAATGTGTCGAGGGTGTATGGAGAAATACAAGTAGGTTAGTATATACTATTTTGGTTATGTGTTGTGAGGTTGGTTCTACCTATGTTAGAACTTGATTTTTAGCTTAGTACTAAATAAAAGGTAAGCTATGTAGGGTTGGTTCTTCCACATTAGGACTCAGTATTTAGCTTAGTACTAAATAAAAGGTAAACGACGTAGGGTTGGTTCTTCTGTGTTAGGAATCGGTATTTAGCTTAGTACCGGATAAAGGGTAAGCAACGTTGTGAGGCTTCTCCGCCAATATAAGGAGCTTATGGACATAGTGATTATAAAATCTTGAGTAGGTGACTCGGAGAGTGGAGTAGGGAAAGGAAGGAGTCCTTGTAGCCGAACCACTATAAATACTTCTGTTGTATATATCCTTTGCATGTATTTCTTATTTATATGCTCATCAAATCTTTACTTGTTGCTAGATACAATAAATAATTGTCCAAAAGTTTTTGAAACTAAAATTTTAATTGGTAAAACTATTTAACCCCCCCTTCTAGTTTTCCACAATCCTTACCAATAGTATTACACCAACAAGGGCGACAAAACCACACATACACATTCAAATCCATGAATGAGACACATGTGATTGCTCAAATCTCTCATTCGAGTAAACCAAAGGTTAGGATGAAGAATGATATAGGGTAGGGATTAGGCATGAGAAACATATATAATTGGTGTAAAATAAAAATAACGAAACAGATAAATTAAGTCCAACCAATAAACAATAACGTTGCTAGCTACTTTCCCGACCACAACCTTGAAAAAGACACAGATCACCGACGAACTCACGCCTTAACACGAAAAACTCACAATTTGTTTGGTAGACACGAATCAGACTCAAAGATGTCTTCATCATCATCCTCAATGATCCATAAAAACAAACCTATTTGGCGTTCCCGTAACGACCAACTTTCGATCATCCATAATATAGTACAACAATAGTGGCGATATCTACCACTTGATGCAAAAAATACATAGTTGGTTAATTCTGCGACCAACTTAAAATAATATACAACAATACTCTACATCATTGGTTTATAGTACGTACCAACGAATAATCAATCATCTCATAAATAATAAAATTGGTTAAGTTTAGACGAACCGATTATCTCATAATCCTCTCCTTTTTTTCTCTTACATTTTATTGTATTTTTCTATTTTTTTCTTAACAACTAGAAAACAAATAAAGGTGTAAAATTTCACCACTTCACGATCATAATAAGTCAGGATGATAATTCCATAATGCTCATGACTCAGAAATAAAAATAATAGTGAAAGTGGTAAATACACGAAAAATAAAAGAAACTACTTTCACATTCTCATTGCAATGTGCGACTCCCGACCTAACCAAATATAAAAAATACGCACACGAACACAGGAAGTACATACTTTTACACAAAAGAAACTAGCAACTAACCACAGACTTTTTAATCTATAGGGTAGGCTAAGGTGTATAGGTGTAACGAAACATATTTTAGTGGAGTGAGAAACGAAAGGAATAGCTTAGAAGGTTTTTTAAGAGGTATCTTACTCTAAAAATGAGAGTAACAAAAGGGTTTTATATGGGGGTTAATTAACCAGTGTAGTTAGTTAATATCACATAATATGTGTAAACAAAGTAGGCTATTTGGTTTAATCATAGAAATTTACCAATCTGGACAAGTTACTCCAAAAATACTTATTTTGATGGTCTCGAATAGTATACCACGCCAAGTTCTAAAGTTTACTACAATCATCGGCACACTCATATATTTGTAAAATTTTTAGTCAAATGGGAGAAACGGAATTGGCTTAATCCTCACAATACGGTAATAAGGGTTATGTGTGCGGGTCATGCAACTAATAATCTACAAAATTATGATAGTTTGTTTTAAATTTAAGCATAAATTAGGCATATTCTTGTGAAAATAAGGACAAGTAACGTTCTAATTCTCCTCCCCCACTTAAGATATATAACACCCACGTTGTATAAATTTAAATTAAATACAAAAAATATAAAGAATTAGAACGAAAACTCTCCTGGGATTTGGTCGGTATGATCCTCTATGATGAGTTTATAAGCAACTTTGTGTGTTGAAAAAGCGTCTGAATATCAGCATGACCAACACACACATAAGATTCCAGATTATATGCATGCCACCACTTCCTTCATGTTTAGTACTTTTCTGTTTAAATCACAAAGAAAATCATAGAAATTGTATATTCAAATAAACGTCGATTAAAATAAGAAAATAAAAATGATAACTGTATAGGACAGTCGATATGCCGTATCCACGGTGTTGGATACACCATATTGAAACATGTAGAAAAAAATATCTAATATGGGTCAGAGGTCAAATACACAGCATTCAAAAATCTGAATACGCCATATTGACAAGTCTGACAATAAAGTTTTAAAGGTACTGAAAAATAAAAGATAATATGTCCAGGGTATTCAATATGCCGTATCTATGGGGTTGAACATGCCGTATCGACAACTGGACAGACAAACTATATACGAAAATTGAAATTACATTCCAAGTTGTCTCCCGGCAAGCACTTTTGTTTTTTTGAAGAGTCTTTAAGTTAGACTCCCTTCAGCTCTAAGTTGTCTTTGTCACGGACCACCCTTTATCTTTCTTGCAAAAAATCTCTTGGTAGACGTGAGACACATTTTCTTCGGTTCTCACCCAATTATCATACTCATACTCCTTAATAGCAAGATATTCTTTCGCTGGCCCGAATGAGTACTTTATGACCTCGAACTTTTCAGATTTGAATGTTGGTGGTTTCTCATAAGGTATCCCAAGTAATTTGCTCCTCCTTTCTTTAAATTCTTCTTCCTCTCCATCAACATAATAAGGTGAATTTTACGGAATCAAGTAATCATCTATGTCCCCGATATCATCATCATTATTTTTTGGCTCATGATCATCAAACGATTCTTGACTCGCCTGAATTGCATCATTATCATCATTTATTCCTTCATCATTAGGTAAATAATTGCTGCAAGCATCTTCACTCGATTCTTCATCATCTTTCTTTCCCCACCAATATTCTTCTAACTTCAACATTAATTCATAATCGAGTTTATGATAATTACCGAAACATTCTTTTAACCAAGAGCAAAAATTCTTTCCTTTTCTATTCGCATGCCCCATGATCCTTCCAATATAGCTTTTTCTTTTAAAGTTTCTTCTTTTAAATCACCATCTTTTAATCCTTCATACCACTCATAATCTTGAAAATAAATCATGTCGCCTACTCGAATTATTCCTAGTAAGTCTCCTCCCTTACAATATCCATCCTCCCTCCAGTTCAAGTGGGTCATTCAACATGTCTATTTTTGAAACTAAATGGATTGCATTCATGACATATATCATCAGTAGGTTCCTTCTAAATCCCATCTTCCAACCATGGTTTTTCATTAATCCATGGTACTTCATTATTCCATTCATAGATCTATGAATTTTTATAATCATCCCATATGTCTTAAATCCTGGGTAATCTCTCTAGTGAGCACATCAATAATCAAAACTGTCCATAAATGATTGCAGCCCTTGAATTCTTGTGCCTAGACTCTCTCAAAGATGAATACATATCTGTTCTCATCGCGCACACACAAGACATATACACGTGATTCAGTATCTCACGTAAATACTCCTCGTCAAGGGATCTAAAAACCTCATCATAAGATTGCGGTATCTTCTTCATTGCGCCTTCCTTTTCAATAAACCATAGTTGGCATTCTTATGTGTACCATCTATGTCTTATGGTTAAGTAAATTTGGAAGCTAGCCATTTGGAAATTCAAACATTAGTTGGATCGTATCCACATCGGTGTTAATCCATAATAACGCGTCCAATTCTCCTTTTTATTTCCATATATTCCTCAATTTGCTTCCTATAGCTTTCGAATTAACCATTTACCAACCACACCTCCATGATTTCCTGTAATCAACCCTTTTATGATCTTTGAATTTGAGGTCTATCCACTGCTCCAAAGTTTATGTCAATGAGTTTTACCAATCTATCATCAATTAGAATTATAGCGTTCAGCAAACATTCTTTCATATTCACATAACAGTTGTCGTGGTCATAACACATCAAGAATTTCCGTTTTCAGTCATCATATCATTGTTCAACATATGGGAAATAAAAGGCTAAAGAATTCCCAAAGCAGTCACGTTGTACATAAAGTCACCTCCTATGCCTTACTTAATCGGCTAAATTCATCAAAAATTGTCCCAAGATGTGTATCATAAGTGAAACAAATGGTCAGCAATCTTGCAGCAAGTTGACACTTTGGATATATATCTGTATTCTTTTCAAAAGCATCCAAGAACAAACAGGAACCATCAGTGTGAGGACTGTTCAGAATGCCAAAACTATATCCAGTTTAGTGAAAAACACAATCAATACATGCATAATCTTTCATGTGAGAGTGGAGTACAATGATTCCGCCAGTACCCACAACTGCGAATTTGATGAAAGGTTGTCATGGAATTTGATAGCCGGCAATTCATGTACTGTCAAATGATAACCCTTCTTCATCATCCCATCCCGCCAAACACCATAAGGGGTGAAAAAGAAACTTATTTCCAAAGATGAATTCCATATGCATTGCTTTTGCCACTTCTTAGCTATTCATGGCCAAATAGTCAATCGATTGTAGATTCTCTTTAATTCTAACTACTAAAGCAAAGACAGATAAATATTGTTCAGTAAGGAAAGAAGTACGGAGGAAAGAGAATACAGAAAAACTAACATGAACACCGAATATGAAAAATTAAAATTGATGTTGTATAAGACATCGAAATACGACGTTTTCATAAACTGGATACGCCATATTGATGTTTGATGTCGAATACGTTGTATAAGTTTTAAGAAGTAGCATACAGCCGTATTTAAGTGGGATGTAATACGCCGTAGCGGGTATTCGAAACAGAAGTAAAACAGAAGTAATCAAAAATACAGTCGAAAGCACAATAAATAGCAAACACACTAACCAACTAAATACAAAATTACAAATCAATACAATACTAAACAAAAATTTACAAATCTATTCTAAAACATAATAAAAAGGTATTAAACATAGATTCACTCCCCGACGGCAAGGCGGCGCAAAAAACTTGGATGTGTTGTTGTTGGTTATCTAGGTAAATATATTATCAATAGTTTCACTAATTATATTTTGCCCGCCTTTAACCTATTAACTAACACTCTAACAAGCCTATGTGTAACCCGATCGATTGTCGTTCGTTGGTAAGTATCGTGTTCCGATCACTCATAAGCAGTGAGCACGTGTAATAATTTATCTACTATATTTATAGTTTATCTAATGTTACTGACTAATTTAATCCTAATTAATCTAAACTAACGCAAATGGGGTTCCGAGGAGCAGCCTGGAGAGACTAGGCACCGATTTTAAGCTTAATCTAAACTAATGAATACGATAAATAAGCTCCATACGCTCACACACAAGCAGATAAACAAATGAAATAAAGAAGAAGTTAAGAACTTAATGGAAGGAACAATGTTATTAAACAAGTTTAATTAAATAAGATGTATGAATTGCTTATTTGTGCAATGAGTGTACTACTTTCGTTGGTGGTATATCATTCCTAAGTTAGGTGGTACTTCTCCCTAGACTCTAGGTTTATATTATGGTTAATCCTGTCACAATCAACCAAACCCACATAAAGTTTACACCGTTAATTATAATCTATCTAGGTGACAATATTGGTATCAATATTGAAATCTAGATCATCGAGGCTTTACCAACTTATGCCCAATTGTTATCAATATATTGGTAGTCTACAATCCACTGAACTACCCAAGGAAACAAAAAGTTATTTGTAGTCCTAAGATACTGATTCGTCCCGATACGTATATATAATATAGGTATAAGGATTAGTCAATAATAGTATAGTAATAAGAATTCCATGAGGATTCTAGAAGATTACTTTTATCCAAAGTAAAATTCCAAAAACCTTCCTGAGTCGTATCCCGACGAGGTGTGAATTAAAAATCGAGGTTAAGTTCATGATCACGTAATTGAATAATTCAAGGGTTTGATTTGGTTTTCTATTTCTACAGCTAAAAACACATAAAACATTCAAAGGAAAGTAAATGACTTAAGTAATTAAGTAATTAAACACAAAAACGTTAACGAGAAAACGCGACAAATAAGCAAGTATCTCAAAATTAAGCCCTACGAACGTAAATTTAATTCCTAAACCTTCTAAGCATTAAAAGAAAATTTTCAGAAAAAAAATTATTTTTTTGATTTTTATTTATTTTTTATTATTTTTTAAAGTTTTTAAACGAAATTAATGCACGAAAAATACTAAAGTATGAATTAAAAATCTAAAAAAAAGCCTAAAAATAGCTAAACATGAAAGGAGTACAGG
>BQNB010175122.1:1047-13192 GCA_026074375.1 Tanacetum coccineum
TTCCGCTGCGTGATCAATGTTATGATATCCTAGATGGGCAAAACGATCTATGAAGCCTACAATTAAGGTTTCAACAATTCCTTATCTTAAAACTTGTACTCCAGCTTGGATCTTCATTGTCTTTACTTGTTTTGGAACCATTGTAGTATGCATGAACTGGATTAACTTTTCCCCAATTCATGCAACATGTCTTGAAAATCTTTCTTAATAGACTCCTTTTTGGCGAAGTTTCTGAATCAGCTTCCCCCCAAACCAAGATCCCTATCTTGAGCAGATTCTGAAACATTGATGTAGCTCGAACAATCTTCTATTGTCATTAAAGTGCACAACGGAATTATGTAGAAGAAAAACCATATCAAATACTACTGCTTCTTGTCATTAGGGCTTGGTGAATATTCGTTCGGGGGTACATGCGAGAAATCAGCAAAATTCTTCTCACGTATGCAGTATACTTCACAAACCATACTAAGTAAAGTAGTATATACTACTTTCCCCTGGAAGTTGACATGGTAACATCGAAGTCAACTAAGTCCCGGATGTACACATTTTCCCCTATGATGGTTGTGAACTCTCGGAAGCATCATTGTCGTGTACGTCTATATACACAAGAAGTTCGTGTCTTAAGCACAAATCTTGAGATCCAAATGAATCATTTTTGTTAGGAATTAAACTTATTATCCTTAGTACTGCCAAGACAAAGACTTTGTACCGCTTAAGTTACAACTACCAGTACTAACTAGTTAGTACTGCTAAAAGAAAGTTAGTACTGCTAGTACTAATTTAACACTGCTGAATAGCACAAAAATACCCGTGAGAAATGTTGATTACATCTCAACCTTTGAATTCTCTGGCTAACTTTACCAACCTCGTATTCTATCGGCTATTGTTATGATCACTTGGTGAAGTAAACCCGATATACTAAACTTGAAAATGAAGTGAAATCCCCCAAATTTGTTACTTAAGCTTGCACTGTTGTTGATTGAAGAACGGTGCAAGATTAAATCTATAAGTACTCTATACCCAACCAGAAAAGTATAAGAAAGTACAACACCTCTTGATTATCCACATCGTCTTCTGCGTTGTGACACTGAATACTACAATGTAACTCCTTTAAGTAATTGATAGTTAACCAGGTCTGGCAACCCAACCTCCCTGACTGCTCGGTAACTAGATAATTCCAAGTCTTAATCATAAGTTTCGTATACGTATTCAAGAAGTCCATCAATCAGATAAGAAAATAAAGAAAAGTCTCGATGATGAAAATAAGTAGAACGCCTTCGTGAACCCATTCAATTTCAAATAAGGATACCAAATCAATTCGTGATCACTGTCATCGTAGTCTAATCCTTAACCGTTTGTCGTTTTAGGTGAATTTATAAGGATCGTTTTTAGCAAGAAGTGTGTGTTTGACTTTGGTGTTTATATTTTTGATTTGTCTTGATGATACTACCAAATCAGCAAACCACCAACACGACGGGGAATCGCTTGTGCTCTGATGCCAATTGTTAACCATAAGAAACACTAGGAAAAACAAGATCTGGAGGTCGGGGAGGATGAAACAAATAAGTAGCCATATTATTAATGATGAGAGAAAAAAAGGGAAAGATGTGTGTGTGATAGGAGAGAGAAAAACACACACACACACACACCTTATGTGAAATGTTACAAATGAATCCTCTCCCCTCCTATGGAAGTATAGGAGGGGGTATTTATAGTCTTTGTGTCAGTTTCCTAACTATCATAATGTTGACTAGTCAACACATTTATTGTCTAGTCAACACATTTATTGTCCTTGTGTTGGTTTCCTAACAATTATAATGTTGACTAGTCAACATATTATTGTCTAGTCAACACATTTATTGTCCTAGTTCATAACCGACACGACTTAAGTAAATTCGTTTAGTTCAGCAATATTTTAAGGCTACAATGACAAAACATTGCACTATAACCACTATAAGTAAAGTGCTTAACTTACTCGTAATCACTATAATCATTCATTCTTAGTCAACATCTTTCGTCGTCTCAAGTTTTCTTCACAATAAATTTAATTTCGCCACACCCGCGTAAATCACTAAAGGTATGAACAAACAAACTTTAATTTGTTGAATGATCAAAGAAATTTTTTAAACCTTACATTTATAAAATGGGACAAACATTTTTTAAAATATATACAAATTTTTTTTGTATTTATAAGAAATGTTTTATTCAAAATAAACATTTTGAATTTCAAATTTTCGGACCTAAAACGGCTAGAAATGGTCCAGTAAACACATCCCCTGAATTAACAGACCAAAATGAGAGCGTTTGAATAAAGGGCCGGCCCCTTAATTACTCATGGGCGGCCCCCTAAAATTAAGGGGGCCGGCACCCTATTTAAGGGGGCCGGTCATAGACCCCGCTCTTCCTTTTTGTCCTATAAATACTAGAGTATTCCCCAACATTTTTCTCACCTCTTTGCACAAAGTTTTCTCAGATCTAAAATCTCCTTTCAAACCCTTTCCTTTGATCACTTAACTTATTATAAGTTTGTTTAAAATGTTATCCAATCATCCATCCATTGAAGTGCAAGAGAAGAACTTTCGTTATCATTAAGATACGAAGTTATGTAGGCTAGTAGGGCATCGTGACATGTCTTACTTCATAATGCATAGATCGTAGTTCCATGTATTCCTAACTTTGTGTAATTGCTTGATCATGGTGATCATGGTGTGTTTTGTAGTTGGATCTTGGTGATCCTTTCTAGTAGTGTTAGATAGTTGTGAACTTAGTGTGGTGGAGGAGAAGTGTATGAAGGAGTGGTGTTTTGTGAAGTGGAAGGTGTGGACGAAGTTGTTAAAGTTGTGAAGTCTGTGAAGAAGTTGTGTAGTGTGATTCAAGTGGTGAAGCTAAGTTGTGTATTAGTGAAGTTGTGAAGATAGTCGTGAAGTTGTGTTTTGATAGATTGGTTCTAGCTAAGATTAGAACTCGACATTTAGCTTAGTGTCGGAAATTGATATAAGAAACGTTGTGTACGGTTTTCTCTGCCTTAAGGGAGCTTGTTGACTAGTAAAGAAACTCTTGAGTTGGGTACTCGGGGAGTGGAGTAGGGCAAAGTGGTGCTTCGTGGAGCTCGAACCACTATAATCATCCGTTGTTTCAGGTTTGCATTTCCTTTCACTTATCCTCTTTACATTTATTCTCGGCTATTTATCGCTTTATATTTATACTTGCCCAATTGTGTGATGTCGTTAATTATATAGTCTAAATTGTGTCTGGAATAAATGTGATTATTGTGGGTTGGGGTTGTATTGGTTCTAAAATCGATGTATTAATATGTGTTATATAACTTAGGTCTTGAAACCTCATCAATATTGTAATCACGCTTTGACTTGTTCGGTATAATTTGATACGAAACATTTTAAGATTTTTAATGGAAACGTATTCACACCCCCCCCCCCCTATACGATTTCCATAATTATCCTTAGGTCCATTAGCAATCTATGCTTCTAATAAGCCCACAAATCCTGATAAGCTCCCGATTAAGCTTGTTCGAGCTTATTAGGGGTTGTTGGGCCCATATTAGGCCTCGCTAATGGGCCATTAGGTCCATTAAGAATCCGACATGGTTTTTATGTGTATACGATCATACAACTAAGTTCAATAAGCTCTCTAAACCTTCTTTAAGCTTAGTGAGCTTTGTAATAAGCTAGGGTCCTAGTTAACGAACTGTTTGGCTCATTAATCGTTTGTTAATGGACTGTTTGGTCCAACAAGGTCTGTTAGGGGTCCGTTAAGCTTATTAGTGGTTTTAGGGTTTAGCTAGGGTTTCGTTAAGCACATTAAGCTACTATCGTCTTTATGTCATACATAAGGACATCCTATGAGCCTTATTTGTCCATACATGGCTTCGTGGCCCAACAAGTGGACTATGTTCACTATGGTGCGTTTTGGTTTGTGTTTTCATAACCTTCGGACCATATTCGATCAATTAAGCTCAGTAGGAATGTTCTATGTCTTATATAATACATTCAAACCAATTCAATTAGTTGGAATATACGTTCCCAAGCCAAGCCATCGATTTTATATGAAAAGTTTACGTGTAAGTTTCGTATAATCCATGTGTAAGTGTTTTCAATGTAACCAAATAAGCCCTAGTCCTCGTTAAGTCTCATTTTACATATGGTAACGTATTTTATCACCACACAAGTGATTATATACATATGTACAAGCGTGTAACATGTATGATTTGCACCATGCATGCACAAGCTCACGTTAGCTTGTTAATTACAAACTAACGTGACCCAAATGACTAGCAACCAAAGAAAACAAGTATGATATGAACATGTAAGCTTAGAACGTGACTTACAAAAGTCCTAGAGTCTTGGCTTCGAGTTTGGACGTGTAGAATGACAACCCAATGTGTATACCCGAATGTATATCAAACCCTAAGCTTCAAAGCTTTTTAAATAACCCAATCTTTGCTCGTGTACCCTTCTATGTCCTTGTATGCGATCCTAGTATTCTATGTATGCTTGAGTGAGCTTGGAAGTGAAGGTGATGATGTGTTTGGGTTCGGTTATGGTCCAAAATCAAGAAAGGAGCAAGAGAGGTTTTGCTAGTGGTTTTTGTTTAAGTGTGTGATGGGTGTGTGTAAAGATTGAATGGCTTAGTAGAGGCTTGTTTATATAGGCATATTGTCTAGTAACCAACTAGTTTCTAAACCAAGTCCTAATCCAAAGCCATAAGTGGCGGTTTTGGGTTTATGGTTAACAAGACATGGTTTTGTCTCAAACCACCTAGTACATTCTTTAATTGCTCTATGTTGTACAAGATTTAGGGAAATATTGTGTTGTTATTTTGTGTGTGCCGAGTGAAGGCAAGGAGCAAAAAGGGAGATCATGTGTGATCTTTGTGCAAAGGGTATTAGCTCCTAAGTACCTCCCATTAATGAGCAAATTATTGTAAAGGATTTATTTGTACTTAACCTTAATTAGCTAGAGTTGTACAAAATTTAGCCAAGATTTATGTGTATTACTCCATGGTCCTTGTGCCATGTGAAATGAAGGAAAACAAGGCAAAATGGGCTAGAGTTTAAGGTTTCCTTAACGATAACTAAACTAAAAATTCATCCTCTAAACTATACTTTGGTATGCTATGGTTATGGGTACATGTTGTAAGGTATGTAAGATCTTGTAAGGGAATTACAAGTGATCATCTTCATTTGTAAGCCTTTGGATGCCTAGGATTAATCCTAGGGTACACATGATTAGACGATGTTTAGATACATGAGCTTCTATATACTTAAGTTAGTTAATAACTAAAAGAATATCAACTTTGTCTCATGCTTGTGTTGTGATTAAAAGATAACCCGGCCCCTATGGTGTTAAAGGACATGAAAATTATTAATCTTTTGATTTAAGTATAAAAAAGTGGGTATTTGGTTTGAGTCTAGGAAGTTCTTTTTAGGTTATTTCCGGAGTGGTCTCCTAAACGTATTTTTATTGCATATCGTTAACTCTTTTACGTGTTCAACAAAGATATTAAAATGCTCCAAAGTTATAATTTACCTATTAATAATTATATAAAATTGCTAGGAGGAAACCTCAATTTATTTAGGTGTACCGTTTACATTGGGAAGGATTATTTTAGTCTGGCGATTTAGCCTATATGTTTAAAATAAAAGTAAACGCGTACCGGACTAAAATAAATAGTGAAGATAATATGAGTAATAAAATAACCTGAAAATACGAAAGGTTACAGAAGGTATAAGCGCCGTTTTGCTCGCAGAAAGAGAAAAAGACAAGATCTAATTTACTTCGTATGCAGGAAGTTACAAGGGGTAGAACTAGACTACCTTGAACTAGAGAAGCTCATACTACCTTTCGTATATGCTACAAGAAGACTTCGAAGGTACTTCCAAGCTTACCCCATCCGGGTATTGATGATAAACCCATCAAAAAAATCCTCGCAAGGCCTGAGAAATCAGGATTGATAGCTAAGTGGGACATTAAACTAGGGGAACATGACATCAAATTCAGAGGACGCAACTCTGTCAAAGGACAGGTACTAGCTGATTTCTTGGTCGAAACGCCCTCCGCAGAGGGTGAGGGTGTGGAGATCAAGAAACCTGAAACAACAAACGAAGAATCAAAGTCAGAAGACATGTGGAAGTTATACATAGATAGAGCCTCAAGCTCTAATGGCTCAGGCACCGGTTTGATGTTGGTCAATCCCGAAGGAAAAGAGTACACCTATGCTGCTTAGATTTAAAATTGAAACCACAACAATGAAAGCATAATAAAAAGCATTGTTGGTTGGTCTCGCGAATAGCAGTGGGCATGAAAGTCAAGGATTTATCCATCTTCGTAGACTCACAACTAGTATATAACTAGGTCAAAGGTCTTTTCGAAGCAAGACAACCAATGATCAAGCAATACCTAGATAAGACAAAGGAGATTATCAAAAGCTTAAACCATTACTCCATGGAACATGTTCGACAAGATCAGAACAAGAAAGCCGATGCTTTAAGCAAGTTAGCTTTGATGACTTTTTAACAACTGGCCAAGGAAGTCTTAGTAGAAGTCCTACCTGAAAAACCGATTGTTTAAAAAGAAGTAGCGAACATCATAAAAGAAGAAGGTGAAAATTAGATGTTACCAATCCAAGAATACCTACTATTTGGTCTACTTCCCAAAGACCCACAAAAAGCTAGGAAACTAAGAGTTAAGGCACCTCAATACAAAATCATTGATGGCGACCTATATTGCAAATCATACTTGTCACCATGGCTGCGATGTATAGGAATGGTACAAGCTAAAAGCATCATTTAAGAAATATACCAAGGCTCCTGCGGAATGCATGCAGGGTCATGATCAGTGGTGTTGAAGATTATGAAGATAGGGTACTACTGGCCATCGATGCACATCGATGCGAAAGCCCAAATCCAGAGATGTGAAGCATGTCAGATTCATTCACCAGTGCTGAGGAAGCCAAAGCAAGAGATGACATCCATAATTTTAGCATGTCCCTTTTCTTGGTGGGGAATTGATATTGTAGGACCTCTACTAATGGCTCCAGGAGGTGCAAGGTTCCTAGTCGTAGCTATCGACTACTTTACGAAATGGGTTGATGCGAAACCTTTAGTATCCATAACAGGAAAACATATGAAGAAGTTCGTATAGGAGCACATTGTATGCAGATTCGGGGTTCCCCAAATCATCATCTCCGATAATGGGAAACAGTTTGCCGAAGGAATATTCCTAGTTTTTTGCTAAAGACTCGGTATATACTAATCCTTTACCTTAGTCTACCATCCTCAAGCAAATGGACAAGTAGAGGTTACAAACTGAGACATCATCAAAGGTATGGAGTGAAGATTAGGAAAGAATCATCAAGGTTGGGTAGATGAACTACCACAGGTATTATGGGCACACAAGACGACACCAAAATCCAGTAACGGGGAAATTTCCTTTAGTTTAACCTACGACACCGAAGTCATTATTTCCACAAAAATAAGTGTGGAAACGAAAAGGATCAAGGAATTTGAAGCTAGACAGAACGATAAGATATGTAGAGAAGACCTCGATATCCTTGAAGAATGAAGGGAAATAGCTTCCACTAGAGAAGCTGTAGGTAACCCGTAATTATTTACACTTCATATTCGAATACAAGAAAAATAAGCTAGGAGATAAGAAAGAGTTTTAGAGAGAAGTTAGAGAGAGAAACAAGAGAGAAAAATGGAATGGTTGATTAAACTTGCAAAAGAAAAATTACAAAGTGAACCAACACCCTCTCCACACTTGGAGAGGGGTATTTATACTCCCTTAATCATTTAGGACGCCTAGGGCATTTCTACGGGCTGAGCTCGGGTTTTGGTTGGGCTTACACCCGATACACGTGGCCAATTAGATTACATAAACGAGCCCGTTTACCCTTTCTAGCCTATTACAACATATAATTAAGTAAAGATGAGCTTCTATGATTCGTAGCCGAGCTTATTGTTCGATTCTAATATTTTGAGGATAACAATATCCTCGAAGCGAGGCTCTCCTACAGATTTGGAGCTTCCATTGTTCAAAAAAAATATTTTGAGCGCTAACACCAATCTCCATAATGTGTGATCTTTGATTCCTAAGGTGAGATCTTGGAATCTTGTTCATCTGAACTCTAATATTGCTTTGTGTTGATTTTGAGTTCTTGATCTTGGTCTTTATTATGTTGTAGGCTTGTTCCTTCATGCTATGTGATCTTTGATCTTTAGCATTTGTCATTGTCTTTCGACTTCGTCTTTGATTCCGAGATCTCTAAATCTTTTCCTTGTATGTCTTTGCCGTCTTTGCCATCTTGCGATCTTGTGTCTTGACCAACATGCTCATACTTTGTATCATCTTGAAAGCTTGCTACAATCTCCCTTGATAGACTGATATTCATAAAGGGCAAAACTTCTCCACTCTCACAGTCTCCATACTTAAAAGATCTTTAGTATCTTGTATATCAGAGTTTGCGGAAAAGTCTTTGTCTTGAATTCTTAAGCTTTCTTGATTCTTGAATCTTGATGCTTATAGTATGTCTTTGTAGTTTGAGCATGAGCATGTGGTAGTGAATTCGACTTTGCCGAAATAAGGCTGCAACACCGTCGTTTGTACCTGCAATTTAAAGTTAGTGATAAACAATAGATATGGACGAATATGGCTTTGTTATTCATCGAGATTTGGTTGCATTAACCTCCAGTTCTGTAGGACCGTTTTACAGTATAAATACTATACCTGTAATCAGGTAGATTCAGATAATCTCCTTGACAGGGTTTCCAGCTCAAAACGTAAGATCCTCTAACACAAATGTATTAGACTCACCATGCTTGCTTGTTCCCAATACCGGAATGTCCCAAAGCAGACAACACGATATGAGTAAATCAGATAGTTACTATCTTTCTGATCGAGTCGTCAATTCATTTACTGGACCAAATCAATATCCAGTTAACACAAGCTTGATTCATATAGAATCTCGTAAGTCACCTACCGCAGAGCTGTTTGATGTTGACTTTAGAAGGATTTCCATTCATTACTATAAATACTAAAGAGTATCACTCTGAATGTTCTGGCAAAATCACAAGGATAATGCGTAAGACTCTTGTTAACAGCTTGTGAACTTATTGGTGTTCAACAAGTGTTTGTCATAGAATGTGCCTAATGAGATTTATTTGTTGATCTCTTAGCTCTAGACTCGATTAGTGCGTTTTGGTTCTAGTACTCAAAGGCTGGGAAGCAGGGACCCTGGCCACTATTTCAGTATCAACTAAACTCGAGTGAGAAAAGAAAGTCATAGAAGTCGTGTGTATCTCCGTGACAAATGAGACAAGTATCTTTTGAGAGAAACTTGAATGGCTAGGAAGGGTTGTGTAGTGCATCACTGGGTCCATGATGTCTTGTCTTCAATACCAGAATTATCTTTGTGAATCTGATAGATTATGTATTGACCCGGTTTCTGCCTAAAGTGTGTGGAGGGCATTTTTCTTTAAACCCGTTATCCATACATTTCTTTTTCATTGTTCAACCACTTCAATTCTTACCAAGACGTCATTACTAACACCTTGTTGTGATTGTTCCACGTGTTATGCTCAATTCCCTTTTTTTTTATCGGCATTATTCTTTTATTCTATTTCATCTAATCATAACCTAAGGATTACTATTCTAAACTATGGAGTGTCCTTGGGTAGATCCATCCGGTTCTGGTTGGATCATAGGACTAATACCTAACCTAACCACCTTATGCTATCTTATTCAGAATCGCCATGAATTAAGATGTTGTTGGGTATAAGATCATAACCATAAAACCTTTTTTCGGAAGCCGTATAAAGCATTATGACTTCAAAATGATTTGAGTCGATTAGATCACTTATTATTTTCAAGATCACATTTTAATTACATTTCTCCCCTTATTTTAAATACCAATACACTTAGTTTTTGAAATACCATTTGATTAAAATTTGTCATGAAAATCCTGTGGAAAAAATTCTTTCAGCATGAATTATATGGAACTTTTTCTTCTTGCTCCCCCTTAATTTTACATATGTTTGACATCAAAAAATAATACCAAGTTGTAAAATGAATATAAAATTGAGGTTGAGGTAGTGTTGAATACGTAATTTTGAAAGATTATGAATGTCATTGAAGAATTATTGAAAAATTGTGCTCAGACACTATATCATCTTATAACATACAATCTAATGAATAGTCATTATTATTAATGATTTGTTATTAAGTGATTTTTATAATGTTTTGAATACATAAAAATTGTCATGAGATAATGTATCCAAAATCATTAAAACTTTGTTTTTCGAAAAACTCTCCCTCAAACATTGACTCATTTTGAAAATGACACCAAATGTAGAAGAATTGTCTTGTAAAACTTTATGAGGGATGGAGTGTTGAACACACAATTTTGAAAGATTTTGAATTGTCATTGAGAAATTCTTGAAAAATTGTGTTCAACATTTTGAAAAATAGCATGTTTAAAGACTTCTCTTCTAATGCTAATGATAAGCGTTATTATTTGTTTCAGTGCGCTTATCTTTCTTGAGCTCAAAACTTTGAATGTACTGGGAATTAAAAGTCTTCATACTTAGTACTGCCAAACCAAGAGTTAGTACTGCTCAAGTTACAACAGCCAATACTAACCAGTTAGTACTGCTAGAGTAAGTTAGTACTGTCAGTACTAACTTAAGACTGGTGAAGGACTTGAGACTGCTGGATGAAGATTAAGACTGCTAAAGTGATAAAGACGTGTCAAGAGAATTGTATTGACTTATTCAGAGTATATTCTATATAGTTAGAAAGATACATATAAGATTAGAATTATAGAAGATTTGTAGTTATCTTGTAAAGGACTCCTTAGTGTATAAAAGAAGATCCTAGGTTATGGTGATAGATATACATTTTTGATATATAGATACGTATAAGTTTAACAATATAGAAGATTTGTAGCTATCTTGTAAAGGTCTCCTTAGTGTATAAAAGGAGATCCTATGTTATGGTCATGATGTACAATAGATTCATATGTTTTTCATATATAGCTTCAAGGTTGTAAACCCTAGTACTACACAGAGTACTCTTATTATTCATAATAATATTGGATCTTTTCAGTTATACATTGTTCATTCAGTTCACTGTTACATTTATATTCTTCTAAGTATTTAAGAGTAGATTCCGCATACTCTTTAGTATTAACAAAGTTTCTACCATAGTTGTCTAGAAGAAACTAACAAGAAGAACTCTTTACTCACAAGGAAGAGATGGATCTAGAAACTGCACAACTCACTACTACTGCAAAGTTGCCCACTCTCAAACAGGGTGAATATGATATGTGGAGGCTAAGGATTGAGCAATACTTTCAAGTACAAGACTATGCTCTATGAGATGTCATAGAGAATGGAAAATCTTTCAAACCTGCAGCTAAAACAACAACAAATGCTGATGGTACCTCAACTACACTAATACCAGGTCCTGTAACTACTGAAGAAAAGGTTCAAAAGAAGAATGAAATAAAGGCAAGAAGTATGTTACTGATGGCACTTCCTAATGAACATCTAATGACCTTTAATCAGTACAAAGATGCTAAGACTTTGTTTGCTGCTATACAAACAAGATTTGGTGGTAATGAAGCCATAAAGAAGACTCAGAAGACTCTTCTGAAACAAATGTATGAGAACTTTAGTGCTCCAAGCACAGAGTCTCCTGACTCTATTTTTAACAGGCTTCAGAAGATTGTAAGTCAGCTGGCTATCTTGGGCGAAAATATTTCACAAGAAGATCTCAATTTGAAAATTTTAAGAAGTCTACCTTCTGAGTGGAATACTCATGTTGTGGTCTGGAGGAATAAACCTGATCTAGACACAATGAGCTTTGATGATCTCTACAATAATTTTAAGATTGTTGAACAAGAGGTTAAAGGAACTGCAAGCTCAAGCTCAAGCTCAAGTTCTCAGAATATGGCTTTTGTGTCATCTTCTAGCAGTACTAATGAAGTTAATACTGCTTATGGAGTTAGTACTGCTAACACTCAAGTTAACCCTGCTAGCACTTAAGTTAGCACTGTTGATAAAATATAATGCCTAAAAACATTACTAATATTTTTCACATCTTTACGTTTTGATAATCACAAAATATAA